>ML210259.1:0-96740 GCA_004369085.1 Coprinopsis marcescibilis
AAGACCCTATATCATGGGAATTTTTTTCTATTTACGGAAGCCTCCTCCTTAACCCATACCCCGTGAAATCCCATAACCTTGGGCTTCCCCCAACCATTATGGGATAAGACGGTGTCGACTGTACCCATATCCGTCTCGATTCCAGAGATCCGGCTTCCCCGTCGTCGAGCTTTCTGGCGAAGATCAGATGTGAGTGGGAAAGAGCATGTGGTGCACATGTCGCGGAACCGGAACGGTTGACTCTGAGAAACAAATCGGTCGGACGAACAGACCTTCCTAATTCCCATGCCACACAGTGCTCTTTGACTCCAGGAGGTAGAGACCGATACACACCTCCGAATTTGCCGGATTGGGTATAAGGAGGTACATGTGGGGCGTGTTACTAAATGAAAATGAATATCCTCACGTACCCTCAGGGCTGGTGAATATAATGAAGGAGCGCCGGTTGATTGACCTGCGACGAGAAGTGACGCACCTCCCCCGGAGTCCGATGATGTTTCAAGTTCTCCTGATGTGGGTACCCAGTGAAATCCGGTCGTTTTAGCTCCAGAACTCCCCAGAATCGATTTAGGCAAAATCCGTGATAGTCGATAGATGGTCGGCAGTTTTCGTAGACGATAGTTGGAGAGTCAACGTCACCCAGATACACAGATCAAACATATAACGGGTAATATCGTGCACGACAGATAGGATTGGGGGGTGTTGCGCAAGGTGTCGCCCATATCGAGGTGTCGGTGTAGATGATAAAGGAAGCCAGTGACAGATGGGTCTGTATTTAATCCAAAAAGCCCACGCTTAGCGGCATCTCCAGTGTCAACTGCAACAGTCTGCAACAGTATGTCACGGTATGCCAGCACAAAATCGTGATCGCCCGTTCATTGTTTTGTCCGATTCTCTGACGTCGTTGGCGTCGTTCTTGAATAGCAAGACCTCGATCTCTTCTTGGGTTCCGGATTCTTTAAAAGCGCCGGGGACCGTTGGGTACGTCGTCCACCTTTGAGTGAAAACGAGAAAAGGCTTCAAAGTGAAACGATCGAGAAGAATGTGGTAGCGTTAGTCTCAGCCCGAGTCAGCCGCTCGGCGTTTGCCGAAATCTGGATATGTACAGCTTGACGGAGTTTATTTATGGCCGGCTGGTCCCCACTGCCGAAACTGAAGCCCCTATTATTATGATTCGTTCCTCACATTCCAATGTCGGTAATGCGTCAAGTCACTGTTGGTTGGAGTTCAGATAGAACATAAGGGGCGCATACATAGTTAGGCTCCCTAATAGGTAATCAAGATGCGGTAAAAATCAAACCACAGGGCGAGAACTCTGGTAGGGGGGACTGCACGTAGCGTTGGTACGATAAGGCGAACGCCGCTTCATAGGGCACCCTCGGGGCTTCTGATGCACTGGCGAATGCTTCCAAGCTAAAGGATCAGCCGTTCAACAAGGATTGGATGGTGATAGTTGGCCTTCTCGATCTCGTTGTTCTAGTTGCACTAGTCAAAGGGGATTTAGCGAAGCTGATGGGTTGTGTAAAGTCCTCTTGCTGTGGTATCGAAAGGTCGGGTTGTGTCTTCTTATCATCGCATATGTGCCCAGAGCTCGACGGAGTAATTTCTGCTTGGCCATAATTTAGTTGAGATATCCGCCAAATCCACAAATAATATCGAGACGCACGAAAATCAAGATGCTTGTATGTGTCTACCATAGTACTCAGCATGTGCATATTGTACGGATAAGAGAACTCACCCAGAAGTGCAGCTTGGACACCTTCGTGCTCGAGCGCCGACATCTGCCAGCTGGAGACCCCTTCCCTGAGTCCTCTTTCGTGACCCATTGGCGTCAGCATGTCGGAGGGAAATCTATTACGGAAGTGGTTCTTCGTCTTAGGCTTGACTTGAACAGGCTTCACACAAGCATAGTTCCTTCTCTTGCAGGTCCCGCATGGCAAGTCGGGTCCGTCCAATCTCGTACAAGCTATCTTAAGCTTTCTGCTTCATTTAAAACGCGACATCGTCAGGTCGGTTGAGCGGCAAAGCCTAAGGATAGATCGGGGAACACACCATGCATCGCAGGACCGTTTCGGGGGCATGGTTGACGTCGTGTGCGCTCTACGCACATCGGATGCTGAACCAGGTGGACGCACGTTTCCGAATAAGATGTATGTCTTTGTGTATGCCTTGACAACGTGACCCCTCTCGATTGAATAGAGAAAACACCGACGAACATCGGCTGGCCTAACCCAACTCGGAAATCAATGTGATGGGAGTGATAATCAAATTTGCGTGTAAGCATATGCCAACTGGCCCACAGGCGCCTACTGCCGCAATACAAAGCAGACCCAACTTTAAGAACGTACTTTGAAGACTTACGACCCCCGGATTGTATATTAAGCGTACCTAATAATGCGCCAGGGATTTCAAGGAGCGAGATCTTGATATCGGAGCAGATAAGCGTGTTGAGAGCGAGCGAGTGTGGACATTTGTGCGAGACTCGTGGAGATTCTCCTATGTACTTGAATGGGCGATTCAGGATTGGAATATCATTGGCCAGAGGTTCAAAAACACACATGTGCTAAGAAATTACAGAGTGTGAGATTTCTCAAAGAATACCGTCCCCCCTTTCTAGTTCGCTAACCTGTCGAAAGGCAAGTCGCCTCCTGCTCCTGCTGAGATACGACTGGAATCTTTATACTTGCGAAATAGGACCAACTTCTACATGTAGACGATGGGCTAAGAGACGCCTCGCCTGTACGAGAACTGAACAATGAAGGCGGTGAGCAGGAATATAATCCATGAGCAAGATATGACACAAACCTCCTCGTATTCTCTCCAGTCCAGACCCCTGAGCTTCACCAGCCCAGTCTGGTACAGCTGGGGAAAAACAGCTGGGCCAATACTCCTCCACTGTATCTTACCAAAATCCTGCTGCACTATCTCGATCGCTCGAAGGCGGGAGAAGATTGCTTGACGACTCTCGAGAATGTACGAATCGAGGGCTGCAAACCGCTCTGGATGAGGACACTGGGGACATGTAGGGTAGAAATGGATATGTAGGCGGATTGTGTCGAGGGGGGCCGAAGGATGGATGCTTTTGAGAGTTTGTACGACAACATTGGTATTTGTGGGGGTGTGTGTTTGAGAATCCGGGTCACTCATTTCGTTGATGACGATGTGGACTTTGAGGAAGTGGAGGTTGATTAGAGGTTTGAGGTCTAGATGTGATTCTATTCATGGAAATGACTACTTTAGTAATAGGGGCATTGGAGAACAGAATACCACCTGAACCCACCTGTCTCGGTTACTCGAATCGGTCCTAAACTCAATGTTTCCAGCGAACCCATCCTTGATAGCAAGTAATTGTCGATGCCATGGGTACCCGATTCGAGCACTGAACCGGTGGAGAGCGTCTTCAGACCGCTGAGGTCAATCCTATAAACCACCCCCGAGAGAAATTGAAGAAGCATGTCCTTGGATCCATCGTCCGTCACATTGTCCAGAAGTCTGAGATAGTCTATCTTGATGGCCGGAGCCCCCTGCACACCGTCAAGCTCCTCCTCATCACTCCAAAAGTCCACGTTACCCAGCGTCAACCTTTTCAATGAAGGGCCACAGAAATTGATAATCCGAAGGGGGGTCTCTTCCCCAATTCGCAAGGACACTAGCGAAGGCGAACGACAGAGGTCGGCAATGAGCCCCTTGGCCTCAGGAGTGATTAGACTCCAGATTGCGCGTAAATCTAGCCTTTTAAGACCCGTCAGGTTAAGCATCCGCAAAGCACCGGGGAACCCATCGTCCTGGGTAAGCCATCCTGGACGACGCGTTGCTATGTCCGAATCGTCGTCCACGAGCTCATAGTATCCGTCGATTATCGTCAGCTCTGTCACGTAGGCAGGGAACTCGGGGTCTGCGAGCTCTGGCGCGGCTTCGAGGAGGCATAATAGCTTTTGGCTGTTGGGTTTAGGATTGCCGAGACGACGCGGAGTGGTGAAGACAAGGCTGGAGAAAGTTATACGACGACATGGCTTGTGGAATGCGGTGGATACTTGGGAGAGCACCCGCAGTGAGTTTCTGTCGTCTCGAAGGCATTCGATGATTCTGTGGACGAGCTCTGTAGCAAGGTCGTTGAAAGTCGGCTGCAGCTCAGTATTGAGAAGGGGTTGGTATTAAAAAGATACTGGCTCGCACCATTGGAGCTGGGCTATGAAATAGGTAGAGCAGTGGAAGTCAAGAACAAGTACGCACAACCTGGCTAATGCCGCGGACAACGCCAACTTACAAAGCGTAAGAAGTCCACAAATGGCTATGCAGTGAGCACTAGTGCATGTGCGGAATAAAGGTTCCGACTCCTCAATTCTGGGAGAGCCCAGTCATTATTAGATTTCTTTGCCGTGAGACAATTTGTTAAGCGCGAAGGGTCGACTTGAAGGAGCGAGGTTTAGCGATAACCTGCGTCAAACCTCAAATACGGAGACGATTACCTACTATACGTCTCAAAGCACAGGTTTCTTTGCTATATTAGTAACACAGCAGCCGTCGTGGACACTAAGGTCTGTGCGCGACACCGAGTCAACGCATGTCCGACGACTTCCGGGCCAGAGCCGACCAGTGAGAACAGCGACAGCCTGTAGCCTGTAAAGCCCACAATCGCGATCCTGTAAGCGTGATTATGCCGCATAGCACTACAAAAACAGTTGTCGTCCGTGCTCGCGCATATCAAACGTAATACGCGTATTCGACGAGGCAGTGAATTCTTCGATTATGACCTTTACTGCTTAGTCGACTGGACGCGCTGACGCTCATCGAGGGCTTTTCGGTGCACTAGAGAGCGGAGGACACTGTACGCTACTATTGGTAATTCAAAGGATATATATGGCATATTGGACTTGAAATCGAAATCGGTGGGGACCGCAGGTAGCGTGCGCTGAGAACTAGAAGCGATTCCAGAGCGTTTATTCAGAGCAGCACATCAGAGACGGATACTACGAAATATCCGGTATCCATCGTCCAACGATGCTGGCATCCGAGGAACGAGATACGAGGTACAACATGTCCGGCGCTCGAAAAGCCCGCCCGATTTGGCACATCTAGAAGAGTAATCATCCGTTCTACCCGGTCTGGAGTGACTATAAACAATGTAACCTTTCACAGTGTATGTTCTCCAGTGCCTGGTGCTCTGAAAGCTCTTCCCCACATCCAATCAAAGTCAGTACTACTACTATACCTCGCTCAGGGATTATAATCCTCTGAATGCCAGCTGACTGCGTTACTAGGCTACACTTGGGCCGGTCCCATCCATAATTTAACAACAAAACACCACCACCATCACCATCACCACTACTATTCCAAAACATGCGATTCATCCCACTATACCTCGTTCTAGCCTTGTTCGCTGCCGTGCTCAACGTCATCGCCCTGCCAGTGACACTCGAGCAACGCGCGCTCGATCTTGTAGACGAAGCTCCAAGTGCACGAGATGTGGCCTATGACCTCGAGGTACGTCTCCACCAACCTCCCCTTTCTTTAACCCTCCCACCCTGACATCAAACATCGAACAACCACATCAACAGCCGTTCCAAGCAAGAAGCTTCACCGCCCTCGACAGCTCCGCACCCGTCGCCCGTGAACTCGCCGAAAATCTGGTAGACAGAGCATTCACCAACGCCCAGAGGCAGGCCGCTGCACGCGGAGCAGAAGCAATTAGACGGGCGCAGCAGGCTGCTCAAAGAAGAATCAGAGTATTGGCGGTTGCCCGTCTCCGGGGTGCCACCAACCGTCGTTCTGGAGAACAGCTTCCGGCGTATCGACCGTGAAGACCCTGACTGCCCCGAGCCCTCCTCACAAATCCAAGGTTTAATGGGACATCACAACCTGGAGGTAATAGTAATGTGTAGTCGGGTAACCGTACCTAGCAATGTAAGCGCCAAGAGAAAACGCGTTACGGTTTATTTGTCTACCGACCCCGAGGTTCCTTCTAAGAGTAGGGCTTCCGGGAGGGGCGATTTATACCCGATAAACGCAGACAGCGCGTATGATGGGTCGCAAGGTAAAACACCAACCACCCTCTCAGCCGATCTCTCGTCAAAGACGGTTCGCGGATCTCACCGCCGATCGGCAAACAAGCCCAGCCAACCTGAGCCAAGCACCAGGCAACTCTCACAACACCAAACACACCACCCCCACGCCCTCCTCCAGAGTAGACCTAGCCGATTTACTCTCAGATCCCCTAGAAATCCGCTAGGTCTACTCTGAGCTCCTATTTCGCAACGAGCACCGTTGTCCAGAGTTGGCTAGATGACAAGGTAGGGGCTCTGTGCACCACCGGGGACATATACCTTGTGTTTGAAGTTGAACTGGGACTGAACAAGGTACAAAACGCGTTGTAGAAGGTAGCTTGAAGCTTCCAGAGCCCAATAAAACCTCTGGTAATGTACGCAACGCAAGTCTTCCGAGTCACAGCATACCAGCTGGCAGGGTCCATCTTGCCATGGGACTGTGGCAGTTGGGCATATACTGGTGCTACTGAAGGCTCTATTATCATCTATTAGTGTTTAGCATGCTCCCAGGTGTCGTCTACTAACCTTTCACA
Source organism: Coprinopsis marcescibilis (assembly GCA_004369085.1). NCBI lineage: Eukaryota > Fungi > Basidiomycota > Agaricomycetes > Agaricales > Psathyrellaceae > Coprinopsis > Coprinopsis marcescibilis. Next base: position 6,578 of record ML210259.1, read on the forward strand.
CGGTTCTGTGCACCGACTTGGTGCACAGGCGAAGTTGATTCTGGCATGATGTCTGAAGGATTCGCCCATTTTCTCAGTGTCCAAAGTCCGAAGCCTCCACTACTACAATGGGCATTGAAAGTCAAGAATAAACCCTTTTTGACCTTGAATTTGGAGTTTAGATATAGTGAGAACCATGTGAGGCATCTTCAGACATCAAATAGATATACTACGGTGGTACTATCGCAGTATAGCCAGCATAATTTGAGGCGTGTCGACGACCTGACTCTTTTCACCCCCGATTTAAATGTAGAATTAATTATCGCAGAATTAATTATTCCCAGCCATGACCTATATTCGGATTGCCCCTCCTCGTCCCTCCCCACCTCTTAAACTTGCCCAAGCAAATCTCAAACACCCACCCAAATTAAATTCCCATCTTTCTTCCTTCATTCAAACACCTAGGCTCGCTCACACACGCACAGCTAATCAAGCACATATCATTAAGTCCTTTACATCGCAGGACAGAAATACAAAAACCACAAATCGAAAAGACCAAGTAATCAACGAAAAAAATGTCCACGAAAAAAGACATGCATTCGATTGTAATACTACAAACAAGATCAATACCAGTTCAAAGAGAGTGGGGTGGGTAAACAATCTATTACATTCAACGCACACAAAAAAGTAAATACCGAATCAAAGAACGACAAGTTTGCAAAAGGAAAAAGGACCGTAACAGTCTGCGTGCGCATCGCACCAGAAACAATGATCAAACGACACACGGCGGGTAACTCGATCACGAAAAACCCCCAAGACAATTTTACACTCCACCCACACTGACGCTTTGATGTCGCCGTATTTTGACGAACTCTATGCTCTTATGATCATGACTTGAGCATGCTCGCTATGGCTTTGGAGGACGCAAGAGGGCGAGACGAAGCGGCTTGCATACTGCAGATCGACCGAGGTCCGATAATTGCAATTTTTAAGTTTTTGACTCTTTGATGGCGGCGACATCATTGGTCGGGGCTGCTGAATTTCATGTACTTTGTGCCCTCTTGTACCTTGCTTTAACTGGCTCACATCAATTTAGCCAGGAGAGATTAAAGAGGCCATGAGGGAGATCAAATCATTATTCAACACTGCAACCCTAAAACGCCCCTCACCGTCCATTTGCATCCGAGTCCCACCCTTACGCCTTCAAGCTTCAAGCCTCAATATGAAGACGAGTATATACTAGTACGTCCCAAAGCACAAGCACAGGCTTCTTTGGTTTATTAGTAACACAGCAGCGTCATGAGCCATCGTGTGCGACACGTAGTCAACGCATGTCCGATGACTTCCGGGCCAGAGCCGACCAGTGAGAACCTGAGGCCTGAACAGCGGCAGCCTGTAATAAGGCCCATAGTAGTAGTAGTAGTAGTAGTAGTAGTAGTAGTGGAGATTATGCCGCACAGCACTACAAAAACATCTGTCGTCCGTGCTCGCGCATATCAAACGTAATATACAGATTCGACGAAGCAGTGAATTTACTTGTAACTTTAGCCTCATTCTTTTCAGCTCGTCTCTCAATCCATCATCCTGGCCACATATTTACAGAGTCACACTGGCCACCATCATGATGCATGTACAGCTCGATTTTGCTGGACTCTGCTGGACTCTGAAGATTATGCCAGCATCCCAGGTCTCAGCTCGTGGATAACCATGTACTGGATCACCGCCCATTGTGAGACAAGTATCAGAAGCCCTTGCACCATCATGGCGGCGCCTTAGCAGGAACGCCCATTTCCGAGTACACCTTCAACTCTATCATTCACCCAAGTGACGTATATCGAAACACGGGAGAGATTAGAAGAAGCAAGGTAAACTGTATCAATTCTTTGATTATGACCTATACTGCTTATTCGACTGGGCGGGCTGACACTCATCTAGGGCTTTTCGGTACACTACAGCGCCAAGGTCCTGTACGCTACTATTGGCACTCAAAGCTTATATAAATCGAAATCGGTGGACCGCAGGTAGCTTGCGCTGAGAACTAAGACCTTCCGAGCGTTTATTAATAAATGAGAAGCAGCACATCCATCATCAAACAATGTGGCATCCGAGGAACATGTCCGGCGCTCGAAAATCTGCGGGACCTAGGTCAAGTATCTACCCACATCGCTATACCAGATGCACTCCATTTGGCACATCTACACAAATAATCACCCGCCCCACCCGGTCTGGAGCGACTATAAATAATGTAACCCTTCACAGTGCATGTTCTCCAGTGCCTGGTGCTCTGAACCCTCTTCCCCACATCCAATCAAAGTCAGTACTATCACTTACTATATCTTGCTCCTCTGAATGCCAGCTAACTGCGTTCCTACATTCTCTAGGCTACAATTGGGCTGGTCCCATCCCTGGTTCAACAATACAACACCCCACCATCACTACTACTAATACCACTACTACTAACCATGCGATTCACCCCACTCTACCTCATTCTGGCCTTGTTCGCCGCCGTGCTCAGCGTCATTGCCCTGCCAGTGACACTGGAGCAACGCGCGCTCGACCTCGTAGACGAAGCCCCAAGCGCACGAGACCTAGCCTACGATCTCCAGGTACGTTTCCATCCACCCCTCCTACGCTCCTACTCCCACCTAACACCCCAACAGCCGTTCCAAGCAAGAAGCCTCTCAACCCTCGACAGCTCCGCCCCCATCGTCCGCGAACTCGCAGCAGAAGAGCTAGTAACCCGCGCCCCATTCACCGACGCCCAACGGCAGGCCGCCACACGCGGCGCACAAGCAATCGGTCGAGCACAGCACAGAGCCGCCCAGCTACACGCCGCAAACCGGGGAGTAGAAGCAATCAGACGCCAGCGAGATGCCGCGCAAAGACAAATCAGGGCGGTGGCCGTTGCCCGTCTCCGCGGTGCCACCAACCGTCGGTCTGGAGAACAGCTGCCGGCGTACAGACCACGAAGCTTTGAAGCCTAACCCTGACTGCCCCGAGCCCCTCGTTGAAAAGTCAAGGCTTAATGGGACATCACAACCTGGGAGTATGTAGTAATAACATAGTCGGGTGACTGTAGCCAATCTGTAGCAATATAAGCGCCAAGAGAAACACACTAGTTTTATTGGTTTGCAGACCCAAGGTTCCCTCTGAGAGTAATGCTTCCAGGATCCAGAAGGGCCGTTTTTCACCCAGTGTGTACTAGAGTCTACGAACTTCGAAGGGTCACAAAGTCTATAAACTACCACCCACCCTCAGCTCACTGACCGATCACTCGTCAAAGACGGTTCGCGGATCTCACCGCCGATCATCAAAGCCCAACAAAACACCAAGCAAATCTCCACAACGCCAAACACACCACCCCTCCTCCTCGTACTACCCCCGCCTCTTAAACTTGCCCAAAAAAATAGATCTCCTTCATCCAAACACCCTAGGCTCATAGAGTCACAGCTAAGCAATCACATATCATTAAGTCCTTTACATCGCAGGACAGAAATACAAAAACAACAAATCGAAAAGACCAAGTAATCAACAAAAAAAACGTCCACGAAAAGAGACATGCATTCGATTATAATACTACAAACAATATCAATACCAGTTCAAAGAGAGTGGGGTGGGTAAACAATCTATTACATTCAACACACGCAAGAAAAGTAAAAACCGAATCAAAGAACGACAAGTTTGCAAAAGAGCCAAAAAAGGACAGTAACAGTCTGCGTGCGCATCGCACCAGAAACTATGATCAAACGAAACACGACGAGAAAACGCGGGTAAATCGATCACCAAAACCCCCAAGACAATTTTACATTCCACCCACACGCCACATCTACAACCTCAAACTCTTCATCTTCTCCTCCAACGCCGAGCACGCCGCAGTCAGATTACACTGCACAACAGGCGCAGCAGCCTTGATAACAGGACTGCTCGGCACACTCAAACTTCCTCCCTGGCTCACGTTCGTACCAGTCGTCGTCGTCGACGTTGACGTTGAACCGGAACCATGGACTTTGGCTGAACCCGTCACCGATCCTCCCTCTCCAAGCCTGTACAGCTGATCAACATCCACAACTCGTACTACAGCTTTACCCTCCAACACCTTCTTGACCTTGTCCGCGTCCCATGGCTTGAACGCCGGCCTTGGCGAGTACGACGAGGGGTTCGGCGAGTAAGACGACGGCGATGAAGTTGACGAAGCCGAGTAAGTCGACGGCGAAGTCGACGAAGCGGGTGGCGAGGAAGCCAAGTAAGAGGACGACGACGGCGACGACGACGAGGAAGCGGATGACGACGATGAACCCGCCGAAGGCGCATCAAAGTGCTTAATCAACATCCCCCTCCCACTCCCACTCCCACTCGCACCCACAACCTCACCACCTCCATGCCCCGCAAACGCATCCCAAAACGCCTGCCCCATCTTTCTCAAAATCGTCTGACTAGCAACAGCAGCCAACATCGCAGCCTGCGCTTGCTTCTGTACCTGTTCCTGCGCCTGCTTCTGCGCTTGCTGTTGCTTCTGCTGCTGCTCTTGTTGCCCCAACTTTTGACCCTGCCCTTGCGAATCACCCGACCCACCCGACACGGAAGAAGCAGAACTAGGAGGATGCCTCTTGAAACTCGCACTCGAATACGAATACCCACTCCCACTCCCACCACCAACCCCACCCTTTCCACTCAAAATCGCAGAAAGCAGCGGTGAATAATGATACGTCGGGCCACCACCATTTCCACCTGCAGTACTGAAATTCGAGAAATTCGAAAACGGCGTGCGCGGTAACGAGTTGTTGTTGCTGTTGCTGCTGCTGTTGTTGTTGGAAGCATCCGACAAGCTCGAGGTCTGGAACCATGACCGACCAAGCCTCGATGCCAATCCCGTAAGCTGCTGCTGTTGCTGCTGGTAGGCTTGTTGCTGCTGTTGCTGCTGTTGTTGCGATTGCTGCTGCTGCTGCTGCGACAAATACTGGTTCCCACTGGACTGCTGGTGCTGATGATACTGCGCAGCCATCTTGCCCCACAAATGCATCCTATACCTAATCCAAAAAACCACATCAACACCAACCCCACTTGAAGAAACAAAAAAACCACTCACGCATCAAGGTTCTTCATCGTAAACATATTCGATTCCGCAAACCCTTCAAACCCATCCACACCCTCCTTCCCATGCACATCCCTCCCATGCGGCTCCTCCCTCCTCGCAGCACCCCCATTCAAATTCGGATTAATATTCATATCCCGTCCCCTCCTCCCAACCTCACCCAACCCAAGCCCCACAAGACTCACACTAGGCGCAGGCACAAACGTCGTATGCACAGCCGTAACGCCCCCCGCAAACATCCCATGCCCGTGCGCTGCACCAGCCCCACCGCTCCCGCCCCAAAACTGCGAGTGCGCATGGATCCGCGGGGAACTCGGCAAGTCTTTTTGCGTGTTCGGTTTGATCAGTGCTGACGCTGAAGAAGAGGATGCACGAGCAGCGAGAACCTCCGCCGCGCTCTTCTCTGGCAACGGAGCTGGAGGCGGGAGGTCCAATCCCTCGATCAACTGTCCAGCCGCTGACACCGAATTCTGTCCATCAACAGGTACACCTAACCAAAGGAAAAACCCATCAGAAACCATGAAAAGACGAACAATATGAAATACGCACCACGCCCATTCAACAACACCCTCTTCAAATTCTCAACCTCCTGCCTCAACGCAACATTCTCATTCCGGCTACTCCCAAGCTCACTCCTAATAGCTTCCAACAACCTATCCCTCTCCGCAATATCACCCTCAAGAGTCGAGATATACTCTAAAAGTGCACATCAGCAACAAGCATACACCATTTTTTTTTAAAACCAACAAACCTTTCCGCCGAACCCTAAAATTCCTCGCACTAATCTTATTCCTCAACTGTCTCTTCTCCTTACTGCTCATCTTTGCAAACACTTCCGGACTAGGCCTCCAATCAGCCGGCAACGACGCCCTCACTCCTCCACCCTCATCCCCATCTCCAGCCATCGCCATCGCCATCGCCATCTCATCCTCATCATCCCCAAACTCACTCATCGCCCTAAACCCTCCTCCTCCTTGCTGTCCCTTTGCCCTCCCACCCCCATTACCCTGCGCCCCACTCCCACTACTAAACGCATTACTGACCCCATTGTTAAACGTCCCCATCGGGATCGCAAACGCAAACTTTTTCCCAATACCAAGATCAACCGGCGTCAGATTGCGCTGCCCATTCGGGAGCGGCGGAGGCACGATCCCAAGTCCAGACGACGAATGCGGGATCCCAACCCCAATCCCTACCCCAACACCCAGATTCGCACCCGCGCCGCCAGTGGCAGGCGTGACGGTGGTCGAAACCCGCGAGGGTTGCACCAGAGTCCCAGCGAGCTGACTGTATGCGCTCGTGGTGGGCGCAGGGATCGTGATGGGCGAGGCAACAGGCGTATTCGCGGTCAAAGGCGAAACAGGGGTCGAAACCTCCTCCACCTCCTTTGGTTTCCTCCCAGGTCGTCCTTTTGCAGTTGCAGGTGCAGATGACGATGAAGCTGCTGTTGTCGCACTGGCTGGTTTACGGCCTCGTTTGGCGGGTGTAGGTAGATCCGTGTTCTCCTTGTCGACGCTGGCAGAGCTCGTGTTGGAAGTACCAATAGCGCCGCTCGCAACGCTCAGACCAGCTGTCGCGCTCGACCGTTTGGCGATTCCACCGCTCAAAACCGTTCCCCTCCTGCCCATGCCATTCCCAGACGTAGTAGTCCCGCGTCCCCCAACTTTAACTGGCGCGATCGTGAGCGTAAGTCGCGGTTCGTCGCTGGTAGCAGGCGACGGAGCCGAAAGTGGCGAAGCCGCAGAAGACGACTTGCGGGCACTCCGACGATTGGTATTCCCAGTAGAAACAGCCGCCACCTGGACCTCGAGCTTCTTCCTTCCTCCCCGGGCCTTGCGCGTCGTCGGGGATACAGTCTCATCCGCCATCTCCTCATCACTGCTCCCATCCTCCTCTTCTTCCTCCTCCCTATCGCTATCTTCCCCCATCGAGACTAGAGGCGCAGGCGAATCAACGAGCTGCGGATTGATTCCTGCATTGCCATTGGCACCGCTATTTCCATTGCCAGCGACGGATCCGTCAGCTTGCGTTTGGTTCAGCAGCTGCATCAGCGCGTCCATTCCCAGCGGCATACCCGACATCATGCCCATGTTCAGACTCATGGGAAGCGACATCCCATTCACATCCACCCCCATCGCCATCGAATCCAAGTCCATCGTACCAAACCCAGCCATGCCCATATTGCTAAACGGCGCAAGACCGGAGTCAACTGCGCCGTTGTTGCTATTGTTGGCACTATTGCCGCCGCTCGTGGGATTCGAGGAGGGATTGCTGGTGTTGGAGCGCATGCTGTGATTGCTGGAATTTGAATTGGGGGAGGAGCCCACAAAGGAACCACCGCCGTTTGAAGAAGAGGAGGAACGGTTGCTGCCAGCCGAGAAGCCAAAGGTCTCTTCGAGGCCTGTCATGTACGTGCCAAACGCATCGTGGTCCATCCCAAAGGAGGGGACGGTGCTGTCGCCAAACCCGCCCTTGACGCCGGTAAAGCCCATCATCATGTCGCTGTTCGACGAGGGGTCAAAGTAGCCGCCAAAGAGGTCGTCGCCGTCGTCGATTCCGGTGTTGGCGATTGCTGTCCTGGGTGCACCGAGCACGGTGGGGTTACCCGAGGTGGAGGATGGGCCCGCAGTCAGGGCGGTATTCGAGCCATTCGAGCCGCTAAAGTCTGGGAACCGCTCGCCTAGGGATTGCGAGGGCGGGGTAGCGAGGGGGCTGGGCTCTCTTGACGACGAAGAGCTGGCGGAGCTCATCGAGGAGGACATTGAGGGCGATGTGAGGCCTGGTGTGGAGGCAGGATTGGGGCTGCTGTTGACGCCGCCGCTGTTGTTATTGGCGCTGTTGGCGCTGAAAAGGTCTGTGTGGAAGATCTCCCCGATATCCCAGTCGTTTGTAGAGGGCATGGTGGGGGGAGGCAGATGTCGAAATCCGTCGACGAGCATTGCTCCAAAGTATTTGTCAGACAACTTCTTATCGATGCTTGGAATAAAGAATGGAAAAAGATAAGTGGTGCGAAGAAGGTTGTGGTGGAGATGAACGAAAGAACAGCTGCAGTCAGAACAAACGAAAAGCGGACCCCTCGAGGCATGCTGTCCCTCAATGACTCAGCGATCCGACAAGGCGGCAGGCGGCTAACAGCCCATAATAGGCTATTTTTTCGAGCGGAGTTTGACTGTTGCCATCAAGGATCACAAATCTCGATCGCAACCTGCCGCGAGCTGACGAGTCCTGCAGGCATCGATCGAAATGTCGGAATGATGTCAAGCACTACGTCCCTTGCTCCCACTTTAATTCGACTGCGAACCGCAGCTGGTGCACAGCACACACAAATCTCCATCGCATTCCTCTCGTCAAAAAGCTGTTGAATGCAACACGACCTTACCTGCCACTGACAACTCCCTTTATGTACATCCCTACCCCACATGTCACAAAGAAGAATCGGATTACCGATAATCTGCTCCAATCTTAGCCATTATCTCCGCCTGCCTCGCCTTCTGGAATCTTCTTCAAATCCTCGCCTTTGTTACTTTTGTCCGGGTGCACCGTCAACTGACAGCCCACCATTCATCCCAGACACTATCGATGTCGATAACGGCTGCAACCCCTCGGGAAATCCCACCTTTTCATTTTCTCAAACCTGGGGTCCTTCCGACTCGCTCGTACTCGGCTCTTTGTCGCTCAAGACCCTCCTTCTCTCGCCTTTGACATCGGATGCACGAAAGCTTGTCAATTCTAGGCAGCTTCCGCTATACCTATGTGATGCCTTTGTAAAACTCCCAGCATACCCCTGACCCCACTACCTCTTCCCAGCTTCGATACATCGTGTTCCGCGTCTACAATATCCAGTGAGTATAATTACTCCCAATATACGTCCACAACAACCACAACTTCGAATGCTGGTATGTTTTCGTAAAACCCCCGATCCTACTCTCAAAGTCCTCTCCGCTAACACGACTACGTCGTATCCCGCGTCTACAGCGGGATCGATTAACGTAGCACACACTGCAAGACGACCGACGTATCTAGTAAGCACCTACAGAGGCGCCTTCCCCCGATGCAAAGCCCAAAATTTACCAGCGAGTATACTAACACCTAACACCATACATTTCCAAATCTACTTCCCGGACTTGCTCCACATGTAAACTGGTAAAGCCCCGGTATACTGAGCCCAATACATACCTTACATACCTCATCCTAGTTAGTTATATCCCACATATGACACCAAGATCCCCGTCTTAAACCACCCAATTTCGCGGGCCCGACCCTCCGTTACGACGAGCATTCTTTTACACTGTAAATGAATGGATGTTTTATGTGCCTTGCGCGCTTAGAAAATGCAATGATCCAATGCCTTGGCAACGAGGCTTTGCTGAAGTTTATACTAGAACAACCTCTATTCGTCCCATGCCCAATTATTTCATGCGTAGCCATTGCAAGGCAGGCTTCTTAGACTTTGTACCAAGATGGTGGTTTTGCGCTGCGCAGGACACTTGTGCGTGCTTGTTCCTGACTTCCACCGACCTACCCATACAAACGGATGAGACCGCCCTAGCCCAGTTTCAATGGTACCAGCCAATGCTTCACATCCTCTGACCCGAGCCACAAGCGACCCACCGACCGGTCTCGTCTACACCTCATCGAGTGCATCGGAGGCATACCCTCCCAACGAGCGCTCTCCCGTATCCACCATCAGGGCTACATTCCAGTACCCATATCGTCGCATAACACATCCCACCCTCGTCTTCCCCCTCCGACCGGACTCCGTACCACCAAACCCAGCAGCCAAAAGCCACTCTGCCTCCTCAAAAAGTTCCGACTCGCAAAAGGCTCCGGCGGCCCAGCGAAGCACTCTAGGCACGTTTGTCAGAACAGGAGCGACGTGCAGAGGAAGAGGCCAAGGAGAAGAAGAGTACACATGTCCTGGAGCTTGAATTGAAAAACACACCGAGCTAGTTCACTGGCAGGATGATAGCTCCAGCGACATGGCCTTCCGCGGCGCATATTGATTCTTGTGCACTTGACCTGCCGGCTCTCGATTTTCAAACACGACTCTGCGCGATCGAGGTGGTAGTACTAGTAGCAGTAGATAATTTACTGATAGGTCGTGCAGCAGGACTTTGATAGCATGCAGTGCTGAGTGGATGGGCACTGAGCATCGACCCAGTTATTCCTCCTCGACTGTGCCAGCCTGGTCTAGTGAGGCGGAGATCTGACCTGGAGAGAAAACGAAGAGGTTTGCTGTGTGTTATGCTTGTCTATCATTAATTTTGCTCGTGCGGCGTGATGGGCAGTTTCAGTCCCGTACAGGCGAAACATGCATCGACATCTCGTCACCGCACTGCAGAATGTCCGAATGAACTTGTCCTGGAACAGATTCGAGGTACTTCACACTCCCAATAGCTATACTTGAACGGCATGTACATACAGTACAGACAAACCAGGACCAAAAAACGAAGCTCGATATACAGCAGCCTTGACGGTACTACTACTAATACTACTACAATTATATACGCACGTTCACGACTTGTTGTTACAAAATCATTTATTTACATTCCACTCAACGAAGAGCTCCACTCAGACGTCCCCAAAACACTGTGGACACATCAAGAAATTCAAATCCATCAGAAACTCATAAACATCGTCAAAATCAGGGTGCAATTTGGCTTTCCACTCGAGCGAATCTCCAGCGCCAATCGTGGTAAAGCCAAGAGACCAACTCCCAACCACCCTCCACCAACTCTCCGGCACAAGCTCTGCCCCTCCGAGCCCCCTAACAATCGGCAGCGCCCGCAAACCCCCTACATCTCCCAGCTTCAGCTCTGCCAGCTTCTTGAACGCGGCGCGGACAGGGCCAGACCCGGACCCACAGTGCACCTCGCAGAACCACTGCAAGCAGGTGGTGCAGTACCGCTGCTGCTGCGTATTGACGTTGTAAAACTCCTTGCACGTGCAGAACTCTTTCACTGGCGCCAGCTTGCCATCCACCACCGAGTACCGGCTGACGTACATCATGCGCGGGATGGCTGCACGGCCAGGCAGCGCCTCGTCATACGTCCACCAGTACATCCGGGCTGCAGCAAAAGTTAAAACACACATTTGACTCTGTGAGCCTCTGTACGGCTTTGGAGCGGTGGGACTGCGCACTCACCCTCGATATCAGTGACCGGCCATACCCGTTGCTCCTCCGTTCTGATCAACTCAAAGGGAATGAGAGCCTGCGTGACAACCGCCCGATCTCTGCAGCGCAGCATCAGCAACCTCATCTCTTATTTAAAATCCAAGCCAAACCTCGCGTCAAATTCCTCTGGATCAAGTTGGTCGGGATGCTTCCAGATAGACCCAACCATGTACACCCGTCCCGTGCCTGTATGCTCGTACAGCGCATCCACAAACGCCCTGTCGTAGAGGTGGTGGTTTTCGGGCTTACGACATTCTTCCAATGTGTGTTCCTTAGGCGCCAGAAAAACGCTGGACGATGGTTAGGGCTCGCAAAGCTACAAAACATATAATGCCAAGGGAAAGTGAGTACTTACGAATTTCCCTCTGCGACTTCAGTGTCCCCGTCGAGTACGATATTTACCCTACGGTGGTAATGGCGACTTCTTATGAGCTGGGATGCAGTGGGCGTCACGCTAGTCTGGGTTGCACGCCGTGTCCTGGGCATAACGATAGAAATAGTGTGTTGGTTTTGCGTGGTAGTATATGTAGAACTGGGACCAACAACGTTGACTCGGTCGGACCACGCTCCTTAAAAGGAAGACCACATCAATGATCAAACTCTCACGACCGTGACGCGCCAAACAAATCCTGGCCCGCATAGCCACACCGAATAGGACCTCTCTCGACTGCTTCCCTGTCTATGCCCCTGAACCCACCACGATTGTAGTTAAATACAAGGCTCATGTAAATCCCCACATTCGACACATTAATACAGCTCTGAGTCATACCCAACATCGATTTTCAATGTCAACTCTTTACATGCACCATATATGACAGATGTCAGATTGTGTTATAGGCAGGCTGCGACAACGCGCCTATTATAATTCATGGTCTACCGGGTACGGTTATAGTACCCACCCATACAAGAGCCTACAAGCCAGATCTCGAGCCTGAATGAAACTGTATGATATTACATTCGATTAAGATTAAGATCAAATTATTGAGTACTATTTATATCCCAATCTATTCTATGTTACCTCCGCAACGCCGCACGCCAACGATAAATGGGCTTCAAGTTGACCTGTAGACAGCCACCCACCTCGGAGTCACCTTTTTCTCCACAACCACAGCCCAAGTATCCATATAAATCACTCTGCCATCCGTACTTCCTCACTTTCTCACCTACCACCTTCAAATCAAACCCGCTCCCCCCAGCAGCACTCACTTTGAGTCCTCGTGTTTTGCCGTACCCAAAGACCCGTTCCTAAGCGCCCAGACGTACCGGCGATGCCTACAACCTTCATCCAAATCTGAACGCAATCAATAGGGACCGGGTAGAGCGACATCATGACCAAGGACAAGAACACCAGAGTACGGTTGTGGTCTTGTACCAAACTCATTGAGTGTGACATAAGCTCCGACTTGCCCTTAATACTAAATAGTACTTAGTATGGTCCTTGAGCCAGCGGATAATGTGCAACAGTACTAGGTCATGTAACCGAAAAACCGCCGCTGGCTGAGGTCGTCCTCCGAGTCCTAGAATAGTCACTCCGGCCAGCTCGGGATAATCGGTTTCTATCGATACCTTCATCATGATATACGATCTACTGCACAGCGCCGCGGTGAAAACAGACCATGTTTTTTGGTTGCCACATGAATTGTATGATGTGGGTTAGAGCCAGAAAACAAATACAATGTGTAGTCAGTGCATGTTGCCACCGACTCGGATGCCATTGTGAGTGTACAGATACCGAACTCTGTGACACGTTTCGGCTCCATGTTTAGGCACCGGCACTCAGCTGGGCAGGGGCTAAGAAATCATAAATTTGGCAGGCTGAAACATGGTGTTGGCACGGGACCACGTGTTGACATAGATAGATCTGCAGTCCTTGAATTTAATCGATTAAGTGGATATGGGCGGCTAATTTCATCGGTCACCACAATTCACCGTGCGGGAGTCTGATAGATCCGGGGACCCCAGACGCTATAGCTACAGCTGGCTACTGTCGTTCTCACAGCACACTTCAGTGGCACGTGGGAGACCAACAGTGAGACGAACCCTCCATCTCTCGTATTCTTCTTAAAACCCGTAGCACAAAAAGAAAGCATTGCCGATACCGATAATAACGCGTAACTTTTGCTTTCTTACCCTTCAAATGGGAGACATGGTGCCAGCTATGGTTACGTGCTTAGAGATAATCGTAACGAGGAACCTAAAATGGAAAGGTACATGCTAGTACAGCCTGTTACTCCCACCGTGCTTGCTTCTTTTACCTGTGGGAGGTGTTCGAAGCAAGGTGTACGGGGCACCCAGGTGGACACCTTATACACGAGGCCTCTATAATCGGCAGAAATCGGTGACCGGCTCATGTAAGAGTGGTGGAAGACTATCAAAGTAGGAACAATGGACTATTGTAGATTGGACTGACTCGGACACCGCGCTCGCGCAACCCTGGGTGATGTTGTACATCTATGAGGTCACAGAACATCTAACTTATTTGGTACTACCACTTCTGAATACAAAGGATGACGAGGCGACTGGAACGGGACCTCAAAATCACTATCAGCTGCCGTACAGCAGCCCCCATACCAGCGACATAGCTGTGGCATAGATACCATGGGTCCGATGTACCTTCTCCGCAAGTGGAGCATCAGATTCCCCGGGGGATAAAGGGAATGTGCCTGATTCAGGATCTGAGTGAGCGTCTAGCATTATCAAATCGGATCGTACCGACCCAACCTTGAACATATCGGTGATCTTCACAGCTTTTCTGCCACAGTCTCCGGTCGCAAGCCTGGCAACTTGACTGGAAACGTCTCCATGCCAGTGGTTGCAAGCATGGAAACTTGCAAGGGATATCCCCGTATTTTCGTTTTCATCTCTGTTTCTCGTAATGGCAGCCTCTTGTTCTTCTTCTCGTTAAAAGCGGCTTTTTCTTACTATCAACTCGTCAGATCCCCCAGCCAAGCAACCAACTTACCGCTTACCACCACTCGATACGCTTAGGCTCGATGGATCACCTAAATGTGAGCTATACGCAAAGTACTCATCGTCCATACCTACTGATCTTTTCCAGCTGACACACAAGGTGAGGAAGACGAGCGAAAACCGTCAAGGACAAAATTCCGACATCTGGTATGCGAACTGGGAAGATAATGATAATCCTCAACAAGGAGCGGTAGGATACCAAAATGTTTGAATATCTCCAATACTTACCTAAGTTCTATATAACAGCTTGTCGCTGTTAAGGTTGTCCGAGGGGTCGGCCTGGGACCTGAGTTTCGACGCAAATTCAGAGAGGTCCGTATGGGTCCAGTCCACCCCTTGCCCTTTATTCACTGGCTCCTTGACAGAGACTCTTGCTTGCGTTGCTCAAGTGGGCAACCCTCAAGCATCCTCACATCGTGGAGACGTATGGACTGGTAGACGGCTTTGGTACACTTCCTGGCATCGTCATGAAGAAATACCCCGAATCCCTTCAGCACAGATTAGCTTCCTGCAACACATCGGATAACGCCAATGTCAAGCTCCAGTGGTTCAAGGATATAGCGCTTGGACTCAAATTCCTTCACGGGCATGAGCCACCTGTCCTCCACGGGGACTTGCGCTGCGTACGTGCAACCGTACTTTTTGAACATTCGATACTGACAGTGTTTCAAAGGCCAACATCTTCCTGGACGACGAAGGCAGATGTGTCATCGCAGATTTTGGCCTCGCGTTCCTCATAGACGCGTCAGAGTGTACGTCAACAAAAGTTGCAGGCAGCTCTCGCTGGATGGCGCCCGAAATAATGGATCCAAAAAGTGTCGAAGAACATGATCCCTACCACAGCTTTAGCGCCGCAAGCGATGTCTTCTCACTTGCCATGACTGCAATTGAGGTGTGTATGATCGTCTCTACTATGATTTTTCAAGTCAGTGGTTATCGACATTGACCAACTACAACCCTTTTGCCAGATCTTTACTGGCAAACCTCCATTCCCCAAGAAGAATGATGGCGCCGCCATCTTGGCAGTTATATCTGGATTACGCCCAGATATGCCCGAGAGTATCACCGCTAACCCCTCTCTTGCGAAGGTAGTGCGCAAGTGTTGGGACCAGAATCCTCATCACCGGCCGTCGATGTCTTGGGTGTGCTATCAGCTCGGCCTCGTAAGTCTTTCACCTGTGATCAATGCAAGGATTCCGTGTTTGACAGTCCCTGCAGACATCTTCCTTCGCCTACATCAAGGAATGGTGAGTGCTACACTGGGTATCGGCCATGTCGGATGACCTTTCTAATTTTAATCTTTCCAATAGGCTTGGATCTACCGGCAAGTGAACTGTGATTGTGATCGCCACACGTTTTACTGCTCTTTGTTGCTCAAGGTCTCCTTCAAGTTCTCTCGCCATTGTATCAGTTTCCGCTGTGTATAGGTTATGCGTCAGAGTTTATTTGTACTGTTTACCATATGGACTGACCCCTGCGTACATACATGGTTAGGTATATATGTACATTATCGTGTATGTTCAGTGATGCGTCAGCGTGCCAATCTATCGAGCTATTTACAAAATGCTTGTGCTACATACCTATTGTTGCTCAGACACTGTTCAAGTTTGTGTCGTTAAAGCCACGTAATCGTACTAAATTAGATTTCTGACATACAGAATATTGACGTGAATGTCTTCTTATAACCCTTAACCCACTATCCCGTGCTTCCCGTAACGAAACTGCGGCTCGCTTTGCCGCATTCGGTGCTCCAGTTTGTTCTGTGAACGAACGACTGGTAAGTTTGGCATCCAGGACCTTCACACATTGTTCCAGACACCAAGTGGCATGACAGTTTCGCAGGTTTCAAAATTGCACTACAGCATCGTTACACTCGCTCCTTTCTCTTTTTATGCGGTACTATCGGTCATAGACACACATTCACTATTTGCTGTTAAGAAACTGTATATACGTTTACTCGATGAAGCAACGGAACATTGATTAAACCTCCCCCGAACACTGTGAACACATCAAGTAATCCAGGTCCATAAGAAAAGCATATACATCGTCAAAATCAGGGTGTAGTTTGGCTTTCCACTCGGGTGGATCCCCGTGCTAATCTGGGTATTGCCGAGAGACCAGCTTCCAACCACCCTCCACCAACTTTCTGGCGCAATATGTACCCCTCCAAGCCCCCTGACATTCGGCAGCCCTCGCAAACCTCCTACATCTTCATCTCGGCCAGCGCGGACAGGGCCAGACCCGGACCCGCAGTGCACCTCGCAGAACCATTGCAGGCAGGTGGTGCAGTACCGCTGCTGCTGTGCGTTGACGTTGTAGAACCCCTTGCACGTGCAGAACTCTTTGACTGGCGTTAGCTTGCCACCCCGAGTACCGGCTGATGTACATCATGCGCGGGATGGCTGTGCGTCCAGGCAGCGTCTCGTCGTACGTCCACCAGTACATCCGGCTGCAGCAAAAGTTATAACACACGTTTGACTTCGTAAGCTGCTGCACGGCTTTAGAGCATTGGGACTGGGCACTCACCCTCGATGTCAGCGACCGGCCATACCCGTTGCTCCTCCGTTACGATCAACTCAAAGGGAATGAGAGCCTGTGTGACAACCGCTCGATCTCTGAAGCGCAGCATCAGCAACATCGTCTGCTATTTTGAAAATCCAAGCCAAACCTCGCGTCAAATTCCTGGGGATCAAGTTGGTCCGGATGCTTCCAGAGGGAGCCCACCATGTACAGCCCTGTGCCTGTGTGTTCGTACAGCACATCCACAAACGCCCTGTTGTAGGGGTGGTGGTTTTCGGGCTTACGGCACTCTTCCAATGTGTGTTCCTTAGGCGCCAGAAAAACGCTGGACGATGGTTAGGGCTCGCAAAGCTACAAAACATATAATGCCAAGGGAAAGTGAGTACTTACGAATTTCCCTCTGCGATTTCAGTGTCCCCGTCGAGTACGACATTTGCCCTACGGTGGTAATGGCGACTTCTTACGAGCTGGGATGCAGGTGGAGTCGCGCTGGTCTGGGTTGAGCGTCGTATCCTGGGCATGACGATAGAAATAGTGCGTTGGTTTTGTGTGGTAGTTTATGTAGTCCTGGGCCAACAACGCTGGCTCTAGTCGGACCACGCTCCTTAAAAGGAAGCCCACATCAAAGTCACGACCTTGACGCGCCAAACAATCTCGAGTCGCATAGACACACAGAATCCAATCTAATCGGACCTCTCTCCCCTGCTTCCCCGTCTATGCCCCTGAACCCACCACCATCGTAGTGAAATACAAGGCTCATGTAAATCCCTACTAAAACCCTACCCAATAATACCACTCTGCGTCATATCCAACCTCAACCTTCAACGGCAACTTTACATGCACCATATATGACAGACGGATGTCAGATATTATTATAGGCAGATTTAGCTCCATGTTTTGGCACCGGCACTTACCTGGGCAGGGGATAAAAAATCATAAATATGGCAGGCTGAAACATGGTGTTGACATAGATCTGCAGTCCCTGGATTTAATCGGTTAAGTGGATATGGGCGCTAATTTCATCGGTCCCCAATCCACCGTGCGGGAGTCTGATGGATCCGGGGACCCCAGACGGTATAGCTACAGCTGGCTCTGTCTGATTCACAGCCCCACTTCAGTTGCCAACACCCACCCGTGTTTGCCTATTTTACCTGTGGGAGTGTAAGCCTGCCCAGCAGACTCAAAACGGATAGGCCAGTGGCGGTCGGACAAGTTACGCACCCGGCACCGGAGATTACGGGAAGGAGGATCAAGATGTGATCCTCCGCAGACAATTCTATTTTCACCCCTTCTTTTCCCTCGTTCTGACTACGAGCAACGAAAGGTAAATAAATAGTATTCCTCTAGAGATGTACAGTTCTGATACGAGCAACGAAAGCTGTCCTATTGTCTTGTTACTCGACGGACTGTAGTGAGGGTTGGGCAACACACCCCTTTAGTACAGGGAGTTGTCCAACGCAAGGTGTACAGGGCGCCCAGGTTGACACCTTGTACATGAGGCCTTTATAACCGGCAGAAATCGGTGACCGTTTCATGTAAGAGTGGTGTAAGACTATCAAAATAGGAACAATGAACTAACAGATTAGACTGACTCGGACACCGTGCGCGCGAAACCAGGCGCAACCCCGGGTGACATTGTACAGTCTGTGTATGCGGTCACAGAACATCCATCCTCTTTGGTAATACTCCCTCTGAACACAAAGGATGGCGAGGCGACTGGCACGGGACCCAAAATCACTATCAGCTACCGTACAGCAGCCCCCATACCAGCGACGTAGGTGTGGCATAGATACCATCGGTTCGATGTACCTTCTCCGCATGTGGTGCATCGGATCCTCCGGGGGATCAAGGGCATGTGCCTGGTTCGGGATGAGAGTGAGCACTTGGCATTATCGGATCGGATTGTTCTGACCAAACCTTAAACATTGGTGATCTTAGCCGCTTTTATCTGGGCGCATCAAACAAAACTCCCAACGTCTCCATGGTCGCAAGCCTGGCAAGTGATATCCCCAGTTTCCATATCTGTTCTTGTAATGGCAGCTCCCTTGTTATCCTCGTAGTTAAAAGTGGAGCTGGTTTTTCTGTTATCAACTCGTCCGGTCCCACAGTCAAGCAACCAACTTGCCGCATACCACCACTCAATACACTGAAGCTCGATGCATCACCTAGATGTGAGATATACGCCAATTTACTTAGTGCCTATACCTACTGATCTTTTCCAGCTGACAAACAAGGTGAGGAAGACGAGCGAAAACCGTCAGGGCCAACATTCCGACACCTGGTATGCGGACTGGGGAGATAATCCCCAACAAGGAGCGGTAGGATAACAAATATTTGAATATCTCCAATACTCACCTCAGTTCTATATGACAGCTTGTCGTTGTTAAGGTCATTCGAGGCGTCGCCCAGGGACCTGAGTTTAGACGCGAATTCAGAGAAGTTCGTATAGGTCCAGTCCACCCCTTGCTCTTTATTCACTGTCTCCTTTACAGAGACTCTTGCCCAGGTTGCACTTGTGGACAACCTTCAAGCATTCTCACATCGTCGAGACATATGGACTGGTAGACGGCTTTGGTGCACTTCCTGGCATCGTCATGAAGAAATACCCCGAGTCCCTTCAGCACAGATTAGCTTCCTGCAACACATCGGATAACGCCGATGTCAAGCTCCAGTGGTTCAAGGATATAACGCTTGGACTCACGTTCCTTCACGGGCCTAAGCCACCTGTCCTCCACGGGGACTTGCGCTGCGTATGTAGAGACATACCTTTAGCCACTCGATACTGACAGCATTTCAAAGGCCAACATCTTCCTGGACGACGAAGGCAGATGTGTCCTCGCAGATTTTGGCCTCGCGTTCCTCATAGACGCCTCAGAGTGTACCTCAACAAAAGCGGCAGGCAGCTCTCGCTGGATGGCGCCCGAAATAATGGATCCAAAAAGTGTCCAAGAACATGATCCCTATCACAGCTTTAGCGCCGCAAGCGATGTCTTCTCACTTGCCATGACTGCAATTGAGGTGTGTATGATCGTCTAGACTTGTCTCCACTGCGATTTCTCAAGTCAGTGGTGGTTATTTCCAGATCTTTACTGGCAAACCTCCATTCTCCAAGAAGAGTGATGGCGCCGCCATCATGGCAGTTATATCTGGATTCCGCCCTGATATCCCCGAGAGTATCACCGATAACCACTCTCTTGCGAAGGTAGTGCGCATGTGTTGGGACCAGAATCCTAATAGCCGCCCGTCGACGTCTTGGGTGTGCTATCAGCTCGGCCTCGTAAGTCTTTCCCCTGTGATCAATTCAAGGATTTCTTGGTTGACAGACCCTGCATATATCTTCCTTCGCCTACATCAAGGAATGATGAATGATTCACTGAGCATAGGCCATGTCGGATGTCCGCTCCAATCCTAATCTTTCAATAGGCTTGGATTTGCCGGCAAGTGAACTGCCATCGTGATGGTCCGTGATCATCGTGCTTTGTCGCTCAAGGCCTCCGTCTCTCGACATCGTCTCAGTTTCCTCTTTGTATATGTTAGCTTATGTGTTAGAGTTTATTTTTGTACCGTTTACCATATTAACTGACCACAACATAATCTATTGAGCTAAATGCTCCTACTCCTGCTCCTGCTCCTATTGTTTCTCCGACACTAGTGTTCAAGTTTGTGTCGTTAAATCCACATAATCCTAGTAAGTTCTGACATGAATGTCACCTTCTGGAAGCCACACTATAGCTCCAAGTCGCATAGGGCTCCTAAGTCACGCCAAAATTGATGGTAATCGACAACCAGTAAGTACTAAGTATGCACTCTAGAATTCAAAGAATATTCGGACACAGTGACGCCTAGCGTAGGATGGCTTGCATACCAGGGACAGGCTACAGCCAACGACGTCAACCCCCTGCGTCTCCCGTAATCGACCTCACGACTCTCACGCTCAAAGGGGCTGTGCTCTGAGATGGAGAGGACAATGGTTCGTACTGGCAATATGGTCAATACGGGCTCCTATACCCTGGGCATTTTGCCGATGAACTTGGTGTTCCGCACCGATTACATTCCTCACATTATAGTTACCCTTGTGAACCCCCGATGGAATCTGAATATGAACGATGTATCGACCCCGATTGGAGAAGCCTACAGTCTAATGGGCCACTTCAAGGGCAGAATGAAAGCTATAAAGCAACCCAACCGGCATCGTCTTGCGACTAGTCCGTTAACAACAGATCCGTCTTTCTCATCTCAATCTCCCTTTGTATCCTTCTAAGCATCCTCTCCGTAATCTCCACATTTTCTGGCCACATCATATCAACCACGAGTAGCCGCTCGAGATCGGGATACCTATACGCAGCTTCGATCGCCAACATAACCATCGCCAGCTGGTGCGAGTAGTTTGCCACGATGAACTTCGCGTCCGTAACCATCTCCAATAGATCATGGAACTTTGCAATTGCGTCGACAGCCGAAGCAAGTGGCCGTTGAGGGTCACCGTCGCTGTTAATCATCCAGTTGACATACTCCGTTTTGTCTTGTTTTGCATTTAGAGTGGCTGCTGCCGCGGTGCTGGACTCTTGCTCGATCTTTGCCTTTCCGCTTCTCAGCTGGATTTGTTGGAGCGCGCTATCGCATGCGTCTAGATTCTTCTCGGCTTCCTGGGCATGCAGGTAAAGGGAGCGGAGTATATCTTGTAACCCCTCGATCCAGCTGTCGACTTGCTTCTGTCGCAGCATGCGCATGTGACCAACTACAGCTGGTCGTCGTTCATTGGATGGGAAGGGTTGGAGACATTCCGCCACGCCCTTAATGATACCCATTATTGTGTCTGCGGCCATCTACAAACAGACAGTTAGGCTGGTACATCACGCAAAATGACAAAAATAGGTAACCTCTGACGCCGACTGGAGCTTGGAGATGCTTCGGATGGTCTTTCGAGCCATGTTGTCGTATTGCTGAACAGCTTCGAGTGTCTGCTTGCTCTGAGGTGTGTCGATTCCCGCCAAGATACCCATTATCTTCCCTATCTCTAGAGTGGAACATCAGCCACCGAAGTTCGAAAGAGTCAAGTGAATTGCATACCAAGCCTGTTCGTAGTCATGGCCTTTGGGTCAGGAAGCTTTGTGGTGATGGGCACAGCGACGGCATGAAGGGGTGGTTCCTTCAGAATCGCAGGGATAGTGACCTTGGCTTGGACAGGACAGTTAAAGGCTTGGTACACCCAGTTGGGGAAGAAGCTTTGCATGCAAGGGTCCAATCTCAACATCATCGGGTACGTCCAGTTGGCCGCGTATGACGGCTGAATAACCAACACGGAAAATAAGAGGGAAGAAACCAGAGAAAAACGCATATCTTCTAGTACAGCGTGCAAGCGACAAGTGAGTGTTGGGGGTTGGATACGATTACATCTGTGCTTGTGATTAGCATAGCGCACATATAACCGAAGAGCTACCGCAGTGGGACAGGATTCACAACGAGCTTGAACGTGTAGATTGCGAATTGGAATCTAGCTGCGCCAGGATGTGTGATTCTGTGCTGTAAATGAAGGTGTAGCCTTCCCGTCATTGATGCAGACACAGATGATGATCAGCCACGCACTCGGGCTCGTGAAGAAAGCGGCGGAAGATAGAGTGTGCTGCGTAACCACGCCATTATCACATCCCACAGCTTCAGAAGGCGAGATTCGAGAAGGAGTTGTGGAATAGAGTATTGTATTAAAATCGAAGACATACATTCAGCGAGACAGCCCCTAGTTTTAGAGTCCAGGCCTAGTTGAAACGATCTATTTCGCCCCGGTCGCCTTTTGCAAGTCCTTGAGAATCTTGTCAATTTCGCCAATGTATCGATCAGTCAGCTTCTGGAACTACATTCACACAACGCCGATCAGAGATGTTGTTCATGAAACGGAATGGAAGCATACCTCTTCTATTTCAACCGAGTGTTTCTCAAACTTGCCTCGCTTGAGGCTCAGCGTGTGTTGTTTCCTCACTTGCATGCGAATTTCTTCGGCCTTCTTCTTAGCGCCATTATAGAGGTCGTGTCTAGCCTCAATTGTTGGCCTGGAGGATCGGTTAGCCGCAGCCGACATGTGCACTCGACATGACATACTTGGGAATGGGGACTTTGATCGTTAGGGAGTCCTGCTTGTGGGGAACCACTCCCGGGATATCACAAGTATAGAGCGCGGATTCAACGTGCTTCATGTTCTACTGAACAGAAACTCTGTCAGTCATCCCGTAAACATTCAGCCTCTTTGAGCTGGTTCGAACGGAATACCTCACATGTCCTTCAAAGAGGGTAATTAGAAGTGTGGTTCCTTCTCGAACGCCCACAGTTGCCAGCTCCTCCAGTCGGTACTCTTTAGGGTCATCTGGAAGCTTGACCTTGACCGGCGACAAAATGGCAGGCGTAACGCGTCCGCTTGCGCGAGTTTCGAAGCCAGAGCATTCCTTCTTGAACCAGTCCACAGCGGTCTTCATGGTCGTATCGGCCTTATTGTATTCTTGCAATGAAGCCTCGTCCGTCAGCTTCTGTTTCGACCCAGGCACAATGTTGTCGGTCGATTTCGCCTTGGATTTATCCTTGTTTTTGGCATAGCCCCGTTGCTGGGATACACCTGCTAGCCAAGGTATAGATGTAGCCGGTATAGGCGCAGTACATGCTGCCAGTCGAAGATTCCTAGCGACTAGTAATGAGCGTTGAGCAAGACGGAGAAACGACATTTTGTGAGGGAGAAAATCCGCGACGCGCTGGCGCGGATGAGGTCAGAGCATAGCCACCGTAATGTGGCTGTGGTTAAATGTGTGGTAACAACACCCAAGCCAAACATGTGCACGGACCGGACCTTGACAACGAGCTCAACAGAGACCACAGCGAGGTTCACGGAAATGCCGTACCCAGCACTTACCCGTGGTAGATCAGGTGTACCTACATGTATCAATGACTCCTGATAATCAAAAGTTACTGATTAGATATGGACAATAATAACAGCAACAAGGGCGGTGTTTGCATCTTCGTCTTGGACCACGATGACCTCGAAGGGTTCGACGACAGAAACGTCTTCAAAGCCTGCTGGCTCCGGGCGTTTGCCCTCTTTAAACCAGCTCGCAGCTCGCATAAACCCTACCGCCGCCCCCAATGGCACCCTATCGGCACCACGACCGCGGTTGGCAGCGTCGGTATTGAGGACAGGCTCCACAGTCTCCCTGGCGTCGACAGCCGACTCGACCGCAGTCAATGCACCCACCACTCGCTCAGCCTCGCCCGCCGGTAGCGGTCTCTCTGGATCTCCGCCAACCTCCACGACACCCGTACCAGATGGCGGAGAGGCGTTGACAACGGAAAAGCTCGAGAAGCTGAATCAAGAAACCACCGACTCTGCGCCTGCACCGCTCCCTATCAACAAGAAGTTCGTGAAGGGCTACAAGAACGTGCCCAGCTTGGATGCTATCACGGCGAGGATGGTCAGGACTAGGCAGCTCAGCATAGATGGCACAGCAAGACCTCCAGAGCCGGAGATGATTGAAGATCCGAAAACGCCTGGTCTGCAAGTTAAGCCTCCTGAGCATCCTTTGCAGTTCCCGTGGTATGTCCCGCTCGCTCTAATTCTGATGGTATGTGCTCACAGCGAGAAGGACCATCTTTCACGACACGAAGGCCAAATTCCCTTTCACACCAGCGCCAGTAGCTGTAGGCGAGCCGCCCTTGTCGGCTGTGCCAGTCCCAGAGTCCACCCATGAATACGAGGCTGGTCTTACCGTCATTGGCGAGTTCGATACCGTTGAACAGTTCTGGAGGTACTTCAACTGGCTCAAGCCCCCCTCGGCACTCGAGAAGAATAGCAACTACCATCTCTTCAAGTCGGGCATCAAACCCATGTGGGAGGACGAAGCCAATGCCAACGGCGGCAAATGGGTATTGACGATGAAGAACAACCCGCAGCTCTTGGATCGCTCTTGGTATTCCCTAGCAATGGCTTTGATCGGAGAGGAAATTGAAGATGGCGACGAGATCTGTGGTGCCGTCGTCAGTCTGCGTACCAAGGTGGATCGTATACAGCTGTGGACGCGCAGTAAAGACGATGTCGAACGCCTCAATGCCATTGGCAAGAAGATGGTTAAGCTGTTGGAAGTCTCAGAGGCGGATGGCATTGGCCTCGAGTTCCAGGTGTGTAAATCATTCTTTGAGTAGACCCCTATTGACAGTTTTGTAGTACAACAGCGACGATAGACCCCCGCCCAACAAGTTCCTGACCATACAAGCATTGCCTACGACGTCTTACCGCTCAAGCTTCCAGGGACTCCCGACTGGATCTCCTGGTGGACCACTGGGAGGTGGAAGTGGGGCTGGAGGGGGAGGGGGAGGAGGTGCTTTTGGAAGCTTTGGCGTTGGAATCGGTGGTGGGACATGGAAAGCTGGAGTGAAGCGACCTTGAACAAATAAATCAACGAGTGGGAAGAATTGGGCGACCCAGTAATCATCAACAATCCAGTATCCTCTTTTGTAACGCAGAAATTTGTATAATACGCCTTCGCTGGCCTTCGGTATGTTGAATGTTCACAATTCTTTTTCGAGACCGGGGAGGACCATCCGCGGCCTAACCACGCTCGTGTGACGTGTTTAACAGGGTATCGTGTCCTCAATTTCTATGTAGCGTGGCCTGATTCGAGGATGTGCTTTGGGTTCCTTTGTTGTTGTCGAGGTCCTGATCTTTGAAAACCTTTTTGTTTAAGCGCAATCTTCTGGTAGAATCATCAATGCTAATACCTCGACCCACAGATATCGGGCCTTGCCATTTGTTAAGCCCGAAATACAAGAGGATTGAGGGTGTCCGGTCTAATCTGATAGCTGGAGGGAGGCCGCCTCAATTTAACAGCAGATAGCACCCCCTGACCTGGATTGTCGGTGCTGCGTACAGGAGAAAGGTCGTACTCATACGGCCCTGTGATCGGCGGATCATTCAAGTTGGCCGACACTGACAACGACATGCTTCACCTTCCATCCAAATGGTTAACAGCTACCACTTTCTGCCACTTGGCTGCTCTGATCTACCGATACATAGGTGCCTCTGCCACATTTCCGCAGGCTACGCCAACTGAAGCCACTAGCTACCAGTAGTTATTTACAATAAGAGTGGGGTTTTGAACCGTAGTAGTGTATTCGGCGATCGTCGGACCAGGATGTGCCACAGTACCCCTGATATAACGTGGAATGTGGTAGTCCCTGGTAGTAGCATTACATACGGAAGAGAATATATGGTTCCCTTACCATTTAATGATCCCAGATTAGCAAAACAGCCCCTAACAACCCGATAGAATAATTGATCTCCCAGGATAAAACGCGACACTGCCTTTTCCGTATCCCCTGTTTGCTGCCTGTCTTCTTCCCGCCACTAATGACTCAATCCGCTGAAGACTGCTGTGACACCGTCGAAGTTCCACCCGCCGTCATGGCTGCCACAATGGAGCAAATGCCCACCGATATCGTCTACAACATCCTCGAATGCATCGCACGCGAAGAACGCCCATTCCTGCGGACAACCGCCCTACTCTCGAGGCACTTCCGAGTGCTCAGCCAACGATTGTTGTTCAGAAAGCTCAGAATCCCAATTCGCTTCACCGTCAACTCTATCTCCCTCGCGAAACCTATCCCGACGTCAGAAGAAATCCTAGGATATATCAAGGAGATCACCATCGACCTGGAGTTTGGTCATCGCGATGAAAGCTCTGATACGCCCGATGAGGGCCTTGACGAGGTTATCAATGCATTGGAGACTCTCAAGCTGGATGAAATCCAATCCTTGACACTCAAGTCGGAGACATCCACAACCGGTGTTTGGAACACGCTGCCGAAGAGGCTCTCAGAGTTGTTGGTACGTGTGTGTGGCAATACCGCTCTCCACACTGTGGAATTCTCCTCCGCACCAATCCACTTCATTCCACACTGTCGAGAGTCGTTGAAGCAACTAACGGTGAAGGACCCTGCGTGCTTGGAATTGAAGGTACCCGATGCCACTGTCCGGACTGTCACTTCACCCATCCACCTCAAATCGTTGACGATTGAGGCTGGCACGGTCATTCCGTCGCAGATCATCAAGGAGCTTACCGACCCCCAAAATTGCATTGATGTGCAACAGCTGGAGTACCTCAAGGTGGCAACCGATCCTCAGGCTTTCCCTGCCATCCGCGGCCTGCTCAACTATGCCCAGTCCCTTGAGACATTCGAGATATATCTTCCAGGTATGCGTTTCCATAGCTGGGAAAATGATTTCTCTCAACGTATCTCCCTCCTTCGCCCCCAGATATTGCCATTAACCCTCTGAACTTCGACTTCCATAGCCTCTCGCGGCTGAAAGAACTTAGCATAATCCGGCCCAACCTGTCCACTGAGGACAATATGGAAACTCTGTCCTGGATCTGCGGCGAGCTTAGCTCATTCCCTCAGAACTGCCCTCTCGAAGCCCTCCGCCTCACATACCTCTTCCACTTTGACGACTCTCGCGATGACCCGTTCAACTTCAACTATTGGGTGAACTTTAGCAATATCGTTGGAGATCAGGCCCATTTCCCCAACCTCAAGCGCGTTGATCTGGCGTTATACACGACGTTCCAGAAAGGGGATAGGTTCATCGAGTGGACGCTGCAGGCGTATAAGGAGGAGTTCCTCGACTCGATGACCGGGTTGAAGGGAAGGAATATCCTGGATATTAACTTCAACTTTGAGTCCATACCCCTCCCGCCTATACCTCACGATACCGCGTCCGTTGGAGGGTGTTTATGGTGCAACCCCCCGACAAGTTTGCTACCGGCCCCTGAAGACAACCCTGATAATATAATCGCCTGATCATATCGACGCTCGTCTGTTACTTACTGGCAGTGTTGGAACCGAATAAATGGAGCTTCAATGATTAAAGAAACCGTATCATTACTCGGATACTAGTAACGATTTGACGAGTCGTTCAGGAATCAATTTGGGTTGGTCTTTGCTCTTGGTTATATACGCTGCAATGCTGGAACAAGATAATGGTGGTTGACACAGGGGCTAGAGCTATGGACATTGAAAAACAAGATACGTCTCTTCGAATGATTGTGGGCGCCTGTGATAGTTGACCCAAGCACAAGAAATAAGGTCTGATTTTGGCCCCTGGTAGTGGTAGTAGTAGGTTCTGACTGGGCGCCTGATGCAAGATTAATGTCCTGATTCGGTTGATCGGTGGCTGGAGTTGCACTAATAGATGTTTGCCTAGCACACCTGATGGTGTAAGTCCATGGTAGGTTCATCGTGCTGCACGGGAGTGGAAGATTTTCATGTTGTTGATAAGCCTCCGAGATGAGCGAGATGACAAGACTTTAGATTACACTGGCTCTGGAACCTGGTTGACAAGATGTGAGCTGGCTTGTGCATCCATGAATCCAGGCGGACAGCTTACAGTGGACATTTCAGACACCGGGGATTTACAGGATAATTTCGTTGGCGACATTGGTTGCAACCGGTCTCGAAGTCTTGACCTCCTAGTCTTCTTCACATAAGTGTAGGTGCAATCGACGGAACGATTATGGCAGTTTCTGAGAGGCCCTAGTTTATTAATACTTTTTTTACGATAATATTGCCAGCCTTACTGGCATCTCTTCCCGTCGCGACCAGCCTCTGGAGGACTGCAGGCAATCTTCTGTCGTCGGCAACGGTCACAGGCTACAGTAGCATTTTTGGTCGAACGCCGCTTTATGTTTCTAGTCCCGACCGAAGTATGCTGTGTTGGCAAGTCAGGGGTATGCAGGTCCGTGTCGCTGGCCAGCGGTGGGTGCGCTACTTCGTGCATGTGACGCGACGAGAGAAGCGGGGCACAAGCTTTGTCAGATTCTGCATGGTTGAGTAACGGCTGCTCATTGGGCGTAATAGGATGGTCATCGAGGGGTGAGGGTTGCTCCACACCAGGATACATCGAGAGAACTGGGGTGACCGAATGGTTGGTGGGGGCAGATGAGCTTCGTACATGAGCCAGCTTCGAATGATCGACTGGGGAGAAAGTGTTCGACAGAACAGCGAGAAGAAAATGACCAAGCAGATTGGCGTCAAGCCCTGCTAGGTTATCCGGCAGGATTTGCTCGAAGTTGGAACTTATCACGGTTGGTTCCGCTAGG
Organism: Coprinopsis marcescibilis; assembly: GCA_004369085.1. NCBI lineage: Eukaryota > Fungi > Basidiomycota > Agaricomycetes > Agaricales > Psathyrellaceae > Coprinopsis > Coprinopsis marcescibilis. The sequence continues at coordinate 35,442 of ML210259.1, forward strand.
CCAGAGTCATCACTGGTCACAATCCAATCGTCAAATCTGAAATCGGCATACATTGGCCTGGGGCTCTGGCGGGGGCTTGTCCTCCCGGATAACGACGATGGCTTGAGCTTGCCAGAAGGCAGGAATTGATACCAGACAGCTAGCACGAATAGAACAAGATATTGACGTGGGTTGAAAGAGATTTGTCATCGATGTCCACAACACCTCCGGTCAATGGTCATGCCCTTTAATTGCACTGCCTTAGTCCAATAATACGCGCTAGACACGTTATTTTGATTGCCTAAAACTGCGAGCGTGATACGTTTGAGAGCATAAAACTTGACTGTGGTGCTGCTTCGCGGTTTATAACTCAGCTGGAGAACGGCAAGTAAACAAGTATACCCCTCCGCTCCTAGAGTGCAAATAATCGATTCCTTTACTTATTCACCTCAGAACCGATCCATGCCCACGCCCAGCGACGTCGACATGTGTAAAGCTCCGAGAGGTATCCCTTGGTCATTGTAAATCGCTCCATTAATAAGATCCACCCCTGCTCGAATTGCTCCGGAGAGATGGATCGATAAACAGCCCAAAACTCAGTCGCAAATTCCTTCCACCGTGGTCCGAGTGAAGGCCGAGTGTTTGTTGCGATGTTTCCATTCAAATGGTGCAGACAATAGAGGTGGTGTGTGAAGGGAAGGGTGATTTCGCAAGCTCGGATAATAGACTCATGACGATCCGAGAGCCCTGGCGGTTTCGAGATGGCGTTGGAATAGCCAGGAATAGAAGGCGACGTCCTCTGTTTCATGGATACAGAACCAAAGGACCCGTGAGCGCCCAAAATTGTCGATGCCAATCCCAGGTGTATTACTGTATATTGTGCGCCCGTGTTTGTACAGACAACCGTACATATATAGAAAAAGGCGGCATTTGTCGGAGTATCTCTCCTTGACCGAGCCCAAGTAAAATACAAGGAAGACGCTTAATTTCGCGGGGTCTTGGTTGATAGGAAGGAGGACTCCAAGCTTCTGTTTCAATTCTAGGACCTGTTTATGATATTGGCGAGGTCACTGTAAGAAGTATTGAGGATTAAGGGCACAGAGGTAAGACCAGTGTCGACATTCCCCTTGCTTGAAGTTGGATCAACAGGCAGGGGTTTGGGTCTTGAATTTGATGTTGGCTCAACTGGCAGAGGTTCGGGTCCTGGCTGGGGCGACTCCGTTACAAACTGGTATACTGGCTGGTGCGGAGAAACGGACTGATTTGGTGCCGTCGACTGAGTTGGAAGGATTATCATTGCCGTCAATGTTTGAGGTTGACCCACGTACCTTAAGGCTGGAAACGGCGAAGTTATTGCGATCACACAACATTCTTCTTTGAACGCAAGGTCCACAAGGCGATTTCCCATCGCATTTCCCCCCCATCCCCTTGCAGACATTACACTTTGGCACGCCCCTGGACTGAGGCTGCATCCGTGCGAGAAGTGGGAAGGCAAAGAGTCGTTTCCCTCATCAGATTCATCAAATCTTAAAGCGGAGACTAATTTCGGACCCCGACCTATGTCAAACTGATACGAATTATGGTCAGGCCAAGTCAGACACTCAGACTGAAAATGGAACGCGTCTGCTATTTCCCGCACTCTCTGGATGCCTAGGATAGTTTTTACACGCACCTACAACGTGTTCTAAGCGTCGTGTACGGCTTTCTCTTGGAACAACAGTTCCGGTCATCTGGCCGTGTTTCACTCTAGTTATAACCTAGCTTCTCCGACAGAAATGACCGATTTCACCTCTCGTGCGCTGACGGGAACTCGTTCCCAATAAAATACGAGAAGTTGGGGTAGGTTAATGCACGAGGCGCTCAGCGCTGACGAATGAAGATGGATTGGGGTAAGTACGCCCATGCCTCGTGTCCGTACTGATTGTATGTGCTGTAGGTCCCTGACCCGACGACACAAGGCTGCCGATGTTTCCGAGTATCGTGGCGCGTTCAGGCCTTGTGCCCTCTTGGCTTCACCTAAGTATTCGTATCTGCCATACGATAACGATCTTATCTCCCAATCTGGAGGGCCGCCCGTGAAAGCTATGTGTTGACGGGCGTCTTGCACCCTGAATTGACAGCCCACACACTTTAATGTGTAAGAAAACGGTATACATGCCTGCACTGCCTTTTAGTGCGAATCAGACCGGGCTCCAACCATGAAACTAGTTAAATACCTTCAGGACATTCGACACTCAGCTTCCCCAGCGCTTTCGAGCCTCTTTACGATCTTCACGACCATTACGACCTAATAATGTCGTTTCCAGCAACAACTCAAACCTTCTCAGGCCGTTCTCTGCTGGCGTGGAAAGGCGAGTCTTCCTGAGCCCACTGTGTCACCTGAGCTTTCTTAACCGGCTCTATATCACAGTGGTCATTTCGGTACTGTATGGCGCTGGGATTGCAGCAAGCGCGGCTCGATTGATATATCGATATCGCTCAAAAAGCCTGGGTGTCGATGACTACTTTGCCTTATTGGTTCCTATTTCCTCTGCGATATCGGCTGGAGTGATCTGGCCCCTATACAAGGCGTTAGGTATGTTGTCCATCAACACGGCCTCTAACATTTGAGACTGATATCTTCACGTCGTCCCCAACAGATTCGCATGATGGGATCCCCGAACAAGTCACCCTTTACTGGGTCATGTCTGTCTCGTGGTTGATCACAATTTGGTACCGTACCGAAAACACCATCATGTCGCCTTGCTTATCGCTGATCACATTTGTTTTAGGTCATCGAGAATAGCGTTGGGGTTCACATTGAAGAAGACGATCCCCGAAGGCTCTGCTTTCCGTATGGCGTTTAACGTACTCCTGATCTGCTTCGCCATTCTTCTCTTCGGAAATATCCCCTGGCTCGTCACAACGGGGTGCACTCACATGAGCAGGTTCCAACCAGACATCAGGACTTTGACATATTGCAACGCAAACCGAAGGGGTTATGCTATCATCAATTTCATTTGTGGGTGTCCGACTCAGGGGCAGACTTTATGTCGAAGTTCCTTACACTTTGTTTCTAGCCCTCTTCTACAGCGAAATATGGTTGATTATCATCCCTGTTTTGGCACACATCAAGTCTAGACTGTCTGTTTCTCAGAGTAGAACTCTGCAGATTTCGGCTTGTCTCTCGGCAGTCCTAATTGTTCTGACCAGCCTTCACGCGGCAGTCTACTTCTCGCCCTTGGTCGTCGGTTCCGATGGTCTCTTCACCATTGACATGGCGCAGCATCTCGAGGTACGCAAATCATCTTTCGGCGCCATCTCATTGTTAATAACGTTTTATAGGCTGCTTTGTCTGCGATTGTGTGCAATGTCCCAATATTGGTTGCATTTTTCTTCTGGGCGAGACGCGGAGAAGCGGAAAATGGAACGGTCGCAGTTGCACCCACCTTCCAGGTCTCGTTGAACGAGACCAGCAAGCAGGACGACGAAGTCAGCATTGCTTCCAGAGAAGTCAAGGACATTCACGTTGTTTAAAGCCTCACACATTCACTTTTACGTCCATGTCGCTTTCAAGTTTCGGACCATTATTTAATCACACGATACATCTTCTCGGACTCCTTGCATTGTACTTGACTGTACGCTCACTTTACTTTCATATGCTCATTCATTTTCATTTCCATTTCCATTTCATCTAGATATTATGATACTGTACCTGGGCGCCAGTAATCTGTGATACTAGCTCTGCTTGGAGGGTTTCCAACAGAAACAAAGCTGGCTGGGTGGCGGGCAAGACTTCTTCCTAGACTGTAAACAGCTGTAAACTACCTTGATGGATGTGCAGACAGATATTCTTGCAAAAATATTGCGGCGAATACGGTACGCTGTGTATGTCCGGGGATTCCGACCTGTCAAGTATTTCATTCATCTCTGCATTCTCTTCTTCCTGGAGATCAAACTTTCTCCACTTCGCGGTAAACAACGGATAACGCTTCTTAAAGATTCATACTTCCACTTCAAGTGCCGTATTCTAAAATCACATTTAATTGCAGCGCCAGAATCTCGGTCAAAGGGAAACCAGTTTTTCCGACCAGAATGACCCATTCCACAGCTTTGCTTCCTCCGGATCCCATTTCATCTCAAACGTTGCTGTTCTGAGTGTCCGGCTTGTTAGCACATCTTCCCCGCATTCGATTTCATTTAATTGCAGCGAAGCCTTTGATGTCGGTTCAGATGCAGTCTCATACAAAGTCAATCTGATAACCGTATTGCTCAGCTGAGCAAGTTCGGTGGCTCTCGCCATTCGCATGGTGGAGAAATCTCGCATCTGTCTGATTCTTATTTTGAAAGGAACCAACGGACGCAGTACAACATCGCAAATGTCTCCGAAATCACCGCTTCGAGAGCTTAGGAGGGAATACGCTGATCTCGCAGGTGTAGCTAATTTGGATTGTCTCGATACTTTGCCCAGGCAATGAGAAACGGTTAAATCTCTGTTGATTGGGACATTTTCTTGCGGAAATGTTTGCCCGTTTGGGCGTGATATAGAGTGAAATCTTTCTAGGCCTTTACCTGAATCATTTCTCTCCTGACAGATGCGCTGGATGGATTGATTCCATCTGCATCCTAGCAGATAGGCTTGCCATGTCCATATGTAGCACCACATTGTTGACGAGACCCGGGACACCCCTATGCGAATAATGTCCTTGTAGAGGATCTACCCCTCAGGCTATACTCGAGCTCTCCCCGCCGGACCCCTTGCTCCGGGCCAATAGTAGTAGATAAGCGCCCTTAAAGCTCAATTCAGTTCCCACCTCTCCACCTAAAATTCTTGTTCGTGCTAAATAGCCCAGCTCAGTCTGTCCAGTAGTATTAAAAAAGGTGCTAGACGTCACCAGGAGAGGCATTTGTATTTGGACGAGGCATCTGTGACTCAGAGAAGTTTCCCAGACAAAGTGCGCACAAACGCGCGCTGTGGGGAACGCGACAGCCCGACGAACCTCCAAAATCACAAGCTTGAGTGGGCTTTGTGAATAAGAAGCATCGGCTGTCCTTCTGGTTCCGGGACTTTCCTGCGGTGTGGAGACTTCCAATGCGTCGCTTATTTCCCCACAGAGCTCCCACGTACTCTAACTGCCACGCTGCTCTGCGATTCGGCGAGCCTTTATCAATGGTAGCCATGATCCAGGTCAACAAGTTACCCACAATCTGGATCGTGGAAACGGCCATGCCTTAATGCATCATAGGCGCCTGTGACCATTCCGTCGACTCGTACGTCTCTTGCCAATACAAGCTCTATAAAACTGAACTAGTATCGCCGCAGTATTGGCGAGATTGATTCCCTTGAAGAATGGACGTGCGAGGCACTTTTCAAAATGTAGAAGAGGCCAACGCAAATCATCGTGGAGCTTTTCCCACTGGTAATAATCCGTCTGACATTCCGTACTGTTCGCGTCGAGAGAATGACTTCCATCCTCAGTTGGGAAACGTAAAGCATAAGTGCTTCACTTCTCCACAAGTATTACTGAGCTCTGGGTAAAGAAGAACGCAGGGGGTAAGCCAAGCTCCACCTTGTAAAAGCTCCGGTCCCGACTCGTACTGACCTTGCGATGTTCCACTTGTATGTACAAACACTACTCGCAATCGTCTTCTATCGCCGTACAAGTGCATAGTTCAAAGGATAAGTGCTTCCAAAGATCCGAGAAATACTGGGGGATCAAACCAGGTTCCCATACTAGTTTATCAGCGTACGCTGAAGAAGGAAAAGAAGCAGCCCAAACTGAGCAGGTCAACATTCTTCTCTCCAACCCCACGCCCGGGGAGCTCCAGTGCTATATTTGCGAGTGGAGTGTTATGGTTACTGACAATCTCACAAGCTCCATCGCGTTCAAGTCCCGACTCGCTGGGACTTCGGCAAAGCTTGCGCGTATGGATTTCCACCACTTTTCATTCCTGCTAGGATTGGAAGAAGGTCGAGAAGCACTCCGTTGGCGATTTCGAAATTCAGAAGTCGATGCAAACCTTCTCAATTCGTCATCGTTCATCAAGACTCAACGGTACGCTTTCCCCATCCACCCTTTACAGCCAATAGCGTCAGCTCCAAGGCCCGGAGCCAATCCGACAAGAAGCAAAACGTTTGGTCCAGACATTGGAAAGACCCGCATCTCCAGCCCCCTTCCCGCCCTCTCCCACTGCGGTGCGGGGTACCCCCGGCGGGCGCCTACACAAAATCCGAGAAAAAGACCCACGAAAATCAAAAATCGCACAATTTCTGGGAATTAGAAGTTCTTCCCCTCACCATTCCAAATCATTTCCCTTCCTTTCTGAATTTACGACAGCAATCCATCTGCTGTATGCACGGAGGGTAAGCATCTTATAAGCGCCGAGGGAGGATGAAAGTTTCGAAGAGAGAGGAGTTTGCCGAAGCGAGGGCGTTTTTTGATTTCACATCCTCTTACTCAACTGTGCCTCGAGGCTTGAATACCATCCTGCCGACACCCTACCTAGCGACTTACTAACCTAGCCGTATGCCTTACTTGCCTACTTGAGTACAATGTCATGGGAGGATCGGAACGGTAACCACCCATGCCATACACCACACCCACGCTCAAAATAAGCTCTTCTGCGTACCATTCACCCCTCTCATCGCTGACCGAAACCGTCAATCCATCCATCCTTACATACCTCCCGAATCTCCCACTGACGTCGTCCCCCCTCCCATCCCCAATCTCACCAGCAAAAAGAACCGCCACCCCCGAGTCTTCCCATCCCAAAAGTTCACATCCCACATCCCACAACCCGAGAGAACGACAACACACAACACAGTTGTCCAACAGCCAAGTATAACACATTTCGCCGGTTGATCCCCATACTGACAGATTTGAAATACAGGGAAGCGGAGGCTTCTGAATCGGATGATGAGAACCAACGCCTCGCCGCTTCCAACGACTCGGATTCTCGACGCAAACGACGTTTGTATGCAAAGTGAATATGGATGCAAACGGTATGCGATCGAATTCCGACATCTCAGAAAAGACTGTGGGTATATCATTTCCTTACCTGTCCAATCCTCCATTCCTCCTCCTCTCCGGACTTTCAACCAGTGAGCCGTAGCGGGCTTTACGGGCCAGAGTCTACCGCCGCCACCTTACAACATCAACCCTCAATCCGTCCTCGGAAATCCCAAAACTCGCCCAACTCCGCAAGTTTTCACGCCGCATACGTACGTTGTAAAGTTTCTGACATGATCAAACGCAACTCTCCGACGAAAGATGCCCAACAATCATCATCCCGACAAGTTCCAACAGTTTTTGAATCGTGATCCACCCGGGTTCTCCAATAGAATCTGAAGAATAGAAACGAAAGGGCCAAAAAAACTCGGACCTAACCCAAGGTTACCTCCTCTCCCACTAATTAAAATCCTGATTCCTTATTTCCTCGGCCGAGTGCTTTCCATGTGCCGCTCTCAAGTGACAAGGTCACGACGGTATGCATCCCTTGTTCGCAACGCAATAATAGACCAACGCTCAAGAACCTTCCACACACCAACACACAAGAAAAGGAAGGAAATTGTTATATACGTAGTACACACTGCATTTACTTTGAATCGTTAGTTAACTGGTACCATACCCAAGACACATTTTGATATATATATAAAAATCATAACAAAAAATACAACATAGTGGTAGTAAATAGTGGTCTTTCGCAACAGAAAAAAGGGGCGATGAATCATGAAAACTTTGAAAGAGAGACGATTGTGGTGGGCTCAACAGAAAATGAATGGTGGTGTTAATACAACAGCATCGAGAAGAAAGCGAACATGGAATGAACAACAACGTTAACAACAGAAAGCATCATCAACGTACAATGAATATAAAAAGAAAAAGAAGTCAAAAAAGTAGAACGTTAGAACAGGTTGGAAAGTTTGTATGGGATCGAAAAAGGACAGGAGGGGGGGAATTCGTTTCGTTCATCGTTTCAATTCTTGGCTTTTCGTAGACGTCGTGATGGTTTCCTGAAGCAAGCGGGGAGCGGAAGCAGACAGTCGGTTTCTCCGTGCCTCCGTCTCCCATGTGATTTTGGGAATACCGGACACCAGAACAGGGGAACGCATATAGCGCGAGCCTCGCATGCGTCGGTAGGTGGCGATACAGTGGTGCAGCGGGTGCGGATTGGAGTAGCGGCGGGCGGGGGACAGAGTGGATTGGAGCAGGGAAGGCCAGAGGCCAGAGGAAGACCAGATAGGCGTAGCGGAAAGAGGAAAGGATAGGTGGTGGTATCGGGTCATGAAGGGGTATGAGTCGGGAGATCAAAACCAATCGTGAAGGAATGCATATGCAGAGAGAAATGGCGTAAGAGTCGACGTGAAAGGACAGTCGCCAAGAAACAAGAAAAAAACCCAAAACTCGAGGGGTAGTCGCAAATCGTCGTGGTCAATTACCACATCCCCACCTGCTGGTGCTGCTGGTGGTGATTATGAAGTTGGTGGTGCCCATGTCCATTCATCATCCCAAACATCGAGTCGATCTCGCCCATCGAATGGTCAACGCCACCGTCCTCCATCAGCTCCTCCTTGAAATTCGGCCCTCCCATGCCAGTCCTCACACCCCTCGCACGGCCGCGCTCAAAATCATCCTCTCCACCAGCCTGCCCATTCGAATTGGCAGACTCATGCGTACCAGAACTCTCAGGACTCAAGCTCCCAGTCCCATTCACATTCACATTCCCTTCCCCACCCTTGTCAACCTCCATATCCTCTTCAGGCATAGACGGCAACCTCGGGGGCTTCGGCCTCGAAGACGACGACGAATGCTTATGGTGTCCCTTCCTCGCAACACCGCCCTTGATCGGAGCAGTGCCATTGTTGGCACTCGAATTACCACCACCACTGCCCACACTCGACAAAGTAGGGCTCGCCAAAAACTCATCATGAAGTACCATCTCCCCATCATTCCCCCCACCCAACCCCAGACTCATCGAATCATCCCCCTCCAGGCTGCCTTCATCATCGTCCAAAGACGACAATGCTTTCCGCATCTGTTCCAGCGAATCGTTTCGGCCGATGCCCCCATCAACATCTGGGGACTCGGACGAGAGAGGCTCGCCTCGGAATTTTCGTAGCTCCTGCTCCAGCTCGCGATTGCGTGCGCCTTGAGCAGTGACCAGCTGTTGGAGATACCTGTACAATACAAAAATGAGCCAGATGAATGCGAAAGACGAGACAAGCCACAAACCTAATATACTCCACACTTTTCCTCAAAATCATACCCTTGTTGGCCTTGACGACGGCCGCCCCATCCACTCCGTTTACAGGAACACCATCGTCGTCCTTCTCCAGCTTGAGCGCAGGATCCTGAGGACCTTTTGGGACAAGCGCATCCTCCGTCAACGGCGGGGTAATCGACGCGCCGTTATCCTTCGCATTCGGCGGGCCTGCTCCAGACGAAAAAAGATCTCATAAGCCACATAAATTACAGATCCTCAAATGATAATAAAAACTAACCTGTGCCGTCCAGCAAGCATTCCGGAATCAACGTCGCAAGCTCGCTGATCTTTTCGTTGATATTATCCCTGCGCCTCCTCTCTACAGCGTTATGACTCTCCCTTCTCCTCCTGCGTTTTTCGTTCGCAAGCAGCGCCTGCTTGTCGGCGACATGGGGCGTCGGGGCAGCGGGAGCGGCGATTGCACTCTGCTGCGCGCCAGATCCAGGCGCACTCCCGACAGACAGACCCATACCCATATTCCCCATTCCATAGCTCGATCCCGCAGCAGGAACGCCACCCGCAGCAAGCGCAGTCATCCCATTAGGACCATTACTGCTCCCTAATCCGCCGCCCAAAACGCTAGGCAAGCTTCCAGGACTCGCACCAGAGGGGCTTCCGTTGCTCCCAGAACCATTCACGTTCCCACTCCCAAATCCATACGAGGACTGGTAGGAGTGATCGAGAGGCGATTTGGGTAACCCGCTGCCCGAGAGGTGGTGCTGGTGGTGGTGTGGGTGCGGGAGATGCTGTTCCAAAGGTGATTTCGGAAGCGAGTGTGCCATGTGGTGCAATGGGGGCAGATGGTGCGAAAGGTCAGAATTGGGCCCCGTAGAAGACTGCGGTGGAGGCGAGAGCGAGAACGGTCCATAGCCAGAGTGCGAGTGCGAGTGGTGGTGCGAAGGAAGCGAAGAATGTACAGATTGATGAGATCCAAGCGATTCTGGAGTGGGTAGATAGTCGGCGCTGTATGCGAAAAAGTCAGTATATGCGCAAAATTGGTGAATGTATGCACGCAAAAACGTGGTTGTATGCGCGAAACTTTGCAGAAAGGGCCGACTTACGAGTTTTGGTTTTGCCCCTGGCTCATGAACCAAGGATTTCCGTTGCTGGGATTGGCCCCTGCGCTCATCGGGCTCCCGACGATTCCGCCATGGGCCCCTCTCTGGCCACCACCGGGGATCAAGATTGCATGCGGTCTGCCGTGTAATGGAGGCGGACTGGTTCCGCTAATGCTGTTGCCCCTCCTTGTCCTGGTGGTCCTCGCGGGACCGACGCCTCCAGAATTGAGCGCGCTGAGCGCTGCCGACGGGTTCGAACCTGTGGCATTCGTCGATGATGGCGGTCTCGAGTGCGATCGTGGGCGACCGTTGGCTGGGACCGATCCTGGCTGAGTGTGGCTCGGCGACGGTGTCTGCCTGGCAAAGCCATTGTGAGGGTTGTGGTAAGACGATGGAGGTGGATTTCCGCCTAGCTGTGGCGAGGAGGGTGTGAGAGGATTGTTTTCTGGCGGCGGCTCGTAGCGCATGGACGAGTTCAGGGCAGGCAAAGTCGAGTTGAAATGCGGCGGCGGATGGTTGTGATAGTCATGCAACGACGTCGACGGCGAGTGCAAAGAGCTCGGCTGGCTGCCTGTCCCGTTGTTGCCGCCGTTTGGTACGCCATTCGGATTGGTGTTTACGGGGATTGGACTGGAGACATCGAAGATGTTGTGTGTGCGGTGGTAGCCATCATCGTAGGCGCCCCCGTTCCCTCCTCCTCCGCCGGCGCCAGCCCCAGTCCCACCTCCCCCTCCAGCGCCAGATTGCGTAGGCCCAGATGTCCGATCGCCCATCAACGACACGAGGTCGTCGTTGAAATCATGGCTGCCCTCGCCAGAGCCTGCAGGAGGCGGAAACTTGCGAAAGGCATCAGGCAGGAAGCTCTGTGGAAACAGATCGTTCATGTTGTTGCCTGACCCGTTCCCATTCGATCCTCCTGCATTGTTAGAGCCCGAGGTCCCTCCTGGCGGTGTGCCAGGCGAAGGCAGATGGAATCCCTCGACCCGGACCTGAGCTTTGTACGTCGTGGCTGGTGCCGCGCTGAAGAACGACATGGAGGCGCCTGGATATGTTTGTCGTTGTCGTTGTTGCGGTCGTGGTCGTCGTCGTCGTCGCTGTCGTTGTGGATCGTCGTAGGCTAGTTCAAGCTAGACCTGTGGTGGCAAAATATGCCGCGGCGTCCGATATGTGTGGTGGATAAAAGAATCTCCCGGCTATGGCGCTTTGCCCCCTGTTCTGTGGGGAGATTGACGGCCGTTGGTATGCAAAGTGGCCGGATTGGAGTGTTTACAGCCGGTGTGGCTCGGCACGCCAATGTGGACCTGGAAATAGGGTCAGAACAGGCTCTCGAGAGAGGAGTTGGGTAAAGCGACTGACGGTGGGTTATAAAGTTGGGAGGAGAAGGTGTTGATGGATGAGTCGATTGAGAAGGACTCGCCAGTCGAATCGGGGAATAATATCCAGAAAATAATTACATGTGCTGCGCCATCCTAATCGGAAAGAAGGGGGCGTGGCATTGCTTATTTTTATTTTCTGTCTCGGTTATCTCAACAGCGAATCGGATATCTATCGATGATAAGTCCCTTCAAGTTCCCATCAGTCATCTCCAAATCGGCGGCCCTCGCCACACAGTTTCCAAATCCACTGTCCCGGGCCTTCACCAAGTCACCATCACCCGTCCTTCACACTCCTCTGACGCAATGCAATATCTTTATCTTTATTTATCAAACCCCCTCCCCGCTCTCATCCCGCCTGCAATTGCAATTTGGCGCGCGTTCCGGAACATTCCCCGCACCTTCCCCACATTCACCTATCCGCAAAAGGCAATTGCTTTGCATATCTGATAATCGCCCCCTCTTCGGCTTCAGTTGCCCTCCTCACGACCTTCGCATGGCCTTGCCGAAAACTTTCCCTGCCCGTTTCAGCACAGAATTGAATCCATGCCTCGATCTCTCCCGCCCACCCAGCCTTGCTCACCCGCAAACAATATATCTCCCTCGAAATGCACATCAACCGTAGATCTGAATCGCCCCCGTCGCTGCCGCCAATTTCACCAATTCCAAATGACCAGGTTCGAACTCCGTCATCACAGTTCTCGGGGTCCGTCCCTCTGAGAGTGAACGAACAGATCTTCGCAACAGGAACCCTCAGCATCCGAGTTTCATCGAGTCACCAAGTCTACATATCCGTACTTTGTCGCCCACTGTCACTCCGTTGTCTCCGAATTCTGTCAAACTACCTTCCCTCGCAGAACGTCACCAACCGATGTTGTAACCTCACAGACCCCCAAAGCAATCATAAGTGCTTCGGGGAATCAGGCCGACCGTCTTTCGTTCCTTGATTTTCATTCACATATATATAGGCCTCTGCCCAGTTCCAGCCAGTTCCCCTCTCCAAGTATCCGGAGGCCTACACACCAACGCGGTACTCCTCGACATGAATGTCACAGATCGCCAAGCACGCGCGATTCCAAATTCGTGAGTCAGAAGCAGGTTCTTCTCCCTAACATCCGGCCTTAATTGCAGCCTTGACTAAAACCCTACATAGCACCCCGGACAATGCCGAAATGCCAGCGACAAATGTATTCGTTGCGATCTCTTGTTGCAACTCGCTACAGAGTACAGAATACATACAACATGCTACATGCAGCACCACTTGAATCGTTGTGTAGCACAAACCCATTTATCTGTTCACTTGAATTCAACACCCAAAACGGCTTAACCCCGTTCCAAGCGAAAAGACAGAGCCAAATCCAAATCCACATCAGAAACGCTTACATGAATACGGAATACGGTGCTACACGGCGACATTCATGAACACCGGCCTTGATGAGCAGGGAAGTACACATCCACAGTGTATTCCCTCAAATCGCCTCACTTAGTGAAACCCTGCCTCTTCCGAGTCCGATATGGACACCCTTGAAAGCCTATAAATTTCACAACTATAAACACTCCACTCTCCTCCGTTAGCACCGCACAGACTCGTCGGGACCCGGACCTCTGCTGTCTCATTTTACGACTGGCAATCACCCTTGACATCTGTCTGTCCACCTTTAGTGCGCACGGATTAGCTCCAGCACCGCAAAACACCTGTATGCAGGACGGTTCCGTCCGGTTCCAAAATAAATCTCTTATGACTGTCTGACAAAGTTATGCTGCGGCTCACGGCTCGCGTACGCTCACGGCCGAAACTTGCCCTTTGCCTTTGCCTTATCCATATCCGCTCCAACAGTCCCTGAAAAAGGCAATGTAAAACTCAAAAAGCATGCCCATGCCACGCAAGACCTGGGTGTTTCTGTTTCCCTGACCAGATGCCACGCCCACCAACAGCCCGAGCATGAACCATTAACCTATCCATTATCCCTTAGCCGATCCATTCAAACACAAGGGACCCAAAACCCATACCAGACAAGCTCTATTTATATCCAACGATGTACGTACATTACTTAAGTACCTCGTGTGTTTCTTCCGCGCTAGCACATACAGGGTCTAGTGCCTGACGAGGCACACCGCGTCCCTGGACCTCGAGTTTCCACTGTTCCACGCCAAACGGCAATACTTATCTTGAAGTACCTACCCCCACCAATCCCAGGCCGCCTCATCTCCCGAGCAACTCGACATACGTATACGCTGTAATCTCTCTATTGACGTCCCCACGTCAGTCAGTCCTTACTTATGTACTCAAGGTCATATCAGAAGTGTCCATTGAAGATGGTGGCAGCTCCACGTTCGCCACCCGAATCTATTGGCTGAGGCTGTCAGAAATGATGTACATCCGAAATACGTACGTACAGATCGGAAACATACTTAATCTCTGGTAAAGCTATTGTCATCCATGAATAGACTACTACATACATCCAGAGTAAGTGAGTAAGTAAGAACTTACTTACTCTTTCATTTCACTGACGAACCGTGGACGACATCGGCCCATCGGCCGGGGAGATGAACTCTCGCCATGAGTTACTTATTACTTTGGCTTATTGATTACATGGCAAGCGCAATCATGATGGCATATGTTTTCTGATACCGTTCGAAAGAAGTGCAAGGTTAGAGTTAAGGTTATCATTACGATTAAGATGATATCCATCTCCTCAACCTGTTCAAACCATCCGCTCAGTGAAGGCACTGCTCATCGCTACACCCACAGCCCATAACCAAAGTAATTACTAAAATCGTACATATGTACGTTACGACCATAGCTTCAGCGAATAGAACACGGCGAACAATTACACATTCACGGCAGCCACCGACCTCGAGGCGAATGATTGATTCTGATCTTGACTCTGTACTCATTTATTTCAAATTGTACATATGGAAACTGAATACATACTTAGCGTCGCCGGTCGTTGATTATGCGGACCTATAAATACGCATACCCTGCCATCTCCACCAACGTCGCTCAAACGGCTTATCACTGAGCTAGCGCCTCACATCCGAATCACTGCGCGAACATGATTGTTTTTTTTACCTGGCTGACACTCTCAAAAATATATAAAAGGTGCATGCAACCCGGACCCACCGTGTGTTAACCCTCGGGCATCGAGGCTACTTCCAATTAAATAGCAGGACCCTGTACAGTTCCGACCTTTACTCAATGGGCGTATGTATACCAACTTCAACAGACACACCAGCCCTCATAAACAGGCAACTCAACTACCAAACATACTCAAGACCTTTATTTACCCGGACTCTCAATTTCATCTAAAATTTTCAAATACAATCACGCATCACAATCATGGTACATACCCTCCGACTCGACAAGTACATTATGATTATGAGTCAACCAACGGCGCCTCCCGTTAACTCCTCGACCAAGTACGTATGCCTCCACCACTGGCCCCAGGGCCCACCTCCCATACCACACGAGGCAGATCTTACGACCCATCCCCACGACCTGTCACATCCAAACCCAGATTCCAACGGACAAAAAAGAATATGCAACTCCCTGCCAACTCCCATCTCCATCCCCACCGCCCAGCCGCGCTCCCAATACTTACATGGTGATCATGCCCATAAGCAGACATGCTTCTCCCGACACTTACGTTCAACGTTTGATTCCCAACCTGCAGTGGCGACACCTTGTCCGACACGTCCGAGTCCGTGTCCGATTCTAGCTGCGCAATCATTTGGACTTGTGGCGTGAAATGGACCTGTGAAGTCGTTTGGATGAGCCAACGGTGTCTCACAATCCACTTGACGAGCCTAGGTGCCCGATTTCGTAGGGGAGACAGATAGAGAACACCGGCTCGTAAGGAACAATTAACGGTGCCGTCTCTTCAGACGTCCCAGCCCCAACAACCCAAGCCCTTCCCGCCAAGTACCACAATAAAGTCCAGAAGTCGCCAAGAGCAGAAAAGGCGCCAATGGCCCTTTGCTTCGTTGATGCAAGGTTGGCAGACAGTAATCGATCGACTTCCCCCAAGGCGTCCCAGCGGCATTGCCCGTGAGCTGACCGAGGGTGGCGAGGCTTCGTGCCTGTGGTCTTCCCGTTCTTGACGACGATCAGACGCTTCTCGCCGTCGGCATCGCGCTGGCTGCGGCTCGCAGATCTGGCCGACCTCGCTGACCTTAAAGTCGGCCCGGCCCTCAAGGAGCACTTCCAGGGATGGAAGTCGGCCGAAGATATCTTGGAACAACCTAGCTAGCTGCCGCGAGCAAAATGCGATCACTCTGGCTGATCTCGCGGAGTGCAAGGCGGATGATGCAGAGGCGTCGTACCAAGGCGTC
The DNA here is from genome assembly GCA_004369085.1 of Coprinopsis marcescibilis. Lineage (NCBI taxonomy): Eukaryota > Fungi > Basidiomycota > Agaricomycetes > Agaricales > Psathyrellaceae > Coprinopsis > Coprinopsis marcescibilis. The sequence continues at coordinate 51,427 of ML210259.1, forward strand.
TGGAGTTGACCGTTCTGGATGTCATGGGCGACGACGATTGACAGAAATTGCCGCTGGGGAAGAGCTTTTGGGCCCCAGGCCTCGGCAACGGGCAGGGACAATCCACGACCTCGCACTGGCAAGAATCCAAGCGCTCGTAGATGAGCTGGCGGCATACTTCGAGCTAGCGGTGCACCGGATGGTCACAGACAGAGCGGATCTCTCGCATAGCGCGTTGCGTGTCTAGGGCCAATGTGTGCAGTTCAGGGATTATCAGAGTCGTTGAAAGCTGCAGGGCAGGAGCTGGAGGGACGCGACTGGTGGCGGTTGAATCCGAGACGAGCGGGCGACCTTTGCTCACTTACTGCACTAGCTATGCAAGACACAGAAAGGTCGCCATGCAGCAAGACCGATGTAGATCCCACTGAGCTCGTTACTCGAGAGATTTGCCGAATACAAGAGGTAAGCAAAGGATATAGGGAAAAATCGTGGACAGAAAATAGGGCAGCTCGAAACCCGCGCGACTCGGAAAAATAATTTGCTTGGCCATGCTTGCTACCTGGTCCGAGCGTCTGACACACATGGCCACAACCCTAACAGGCAGCCCTACTTAGACCAGAACGAACTGCAAAACGTTGAAACAGGTTTACACCCAAGCTTACACACAGGCTACTTCAGTATTTAATTTTGGTTTCTCTCTTTGAAATATAAAATGAATTGTTCTCATTTTGTAGTTCTTGGTTCCTACTGGACCTTCAAACGAGTCCGAGTCAGCGCAATTACAAAAGTACGAGATCGGGTGCATGGCATCAGCGAGGAATTCAAGATCCGAGCTCGGTATAGAGCATTGAACGTATGGTGAAAATGAAGGATCGCGGTGGAGCTGCCGGCAAGCTGCAATCAGCGAAAGCCGACTGGGGAGGGGCTAGGTTAGTGAGATCAGCGCTCGAAGCCCGTGTTAGCGCTGACAATTGCGTCTCGGGATTCGGCTTTATCAACAGTGCAACCATACCCCTAATTTCATCGAATCTACCATCGAACCCTGAATCACTTTTTTTCCATTCCAGAGCAATAAAAAGGTGGTGTAGACCCAGTGTGAGCGTATTATACTGCAATTGTATGTAACCACTGGTAACTATCAGGCTGTCAGCTAATGTTAACGTTTCTTTCGATAACGTCGGATCCTATATGTGATTCTGCAGTCGAAATTGCTCCAATTAGGGGATTATGACACCGGTACCCGGTACGAGCTCTTGTCTTACGCAGTCGACTAGTGGAGGTAGGCAGGAGAAACGAGCGCTTCCGACAACCGCGCCGGGAAAATCAAAACAATATCGGCCAGCTTGGAACTTGGGGAGTTTTACTTTTGGCTGATTGCCGATTGATTGGTGCCCGTGTAATATCTCAAAATGCGCCCTATTATATGGCTTGATGTTGAGAGTACTATCGCATAGCTACCTTTTGAGCCAGAAATCATCAAGAAACCCGGAGACAAAGTTTCAGGGCCCACCGTCATCTCCGGCTTACCACTCCATCGAATGGAGCCACATCAATCACTCAATAATAACCAAGGAGCAGACCAAGTGAGTCAGGTACACACCACCCTCTGGTATATACATTTCGGGAGGTTGTGGTGCTAAAGTGGACCAAGGGACTTGGGAACTTGATCTCTCCATCTGATGATCCAATTTCCGATCTGGATACTGGAGCGAGCGGCTATACATTGTTCGAGCCTCATTTCCCGCTCAGGGTGCTTATAAACCACCTTCATCTCAGGTCGAAGGCATAACTATTTACCCGCATCCATCCACATACCCACACCACGGGCTATGTAGATAAACGTGTTGTGGAGCGAGTAGACGCCTTTTTCCACACATCAGAGACCGAGTCGATAGTAACGGATGGCTTCTACATCGAGGTCAAATTACGCTCCTTAATCAGCCTTTAGAGACTCACCCTAATCTCTAGTATGTACTCTAGTATGTACTCAAAGCTATCAAAGGTTGGATTTCGATGTCGACTTGCGGCTTCTTTCGAATTTATGGCAAGTGTTCCGGAACCGCCGAAAACACACCCATCGAGCTCCCGTCTTTGAATGAAATGGTATCAAATGAGGGGATCAGGTCCCTTAGGCTATTCAATAAAGCCCACCATATTGAAAAGCTAACATGGGCAAGAATCAAACAGGAATCAGTGGCTGCCGTACCTTTCCCGACAGTCCACTATAGCTTACACATCCGTGTCAGTGAAGTGAGGCTCCGAACTTGGTAGGCGATGTACGAATTAGGTGTGTCTGCCATAGCTAACCCGGAAGGAGCTCCGCCAGTCTCTCGACTCGTTTAACCTCAAAGCTGCCAATGGTTTCAAGTTATTTATAGTTTTAGGTGGCTATCTAATCTATCCATCATAACGAGCGTCACCAAGCTTTTTCAAGTCTCGTTTAATTCAGTTACGGTGATTTGGACAGTGTGTGGGTGGAAGCAAGCCGGTATGTGCTTAGGTTAAGTACGGGGCTGTCGGTAATACCTACTTATCTAACTTTTGAATTTGTGTATATGCGGACAGGAAGGGTATCGGGGAATGTAGTCCTTTATCTGATTGCAGCAGGGGAAGACCTGAAACTCTTCAGCTGTATCAGAGTAACCTACCTTCAGTAGAATGGATGGGGATTTCATCTGTGGTACATGGTATGAACAAGGCGCAGTAAATATAATCTTTATTTTATGCATCATACTCCTCGTCAAAAGCAACGGCACGGACATAGCAGAGGTTAAGCTTAAAGCATAGCAAACGATCCGGGCCTCAGGAATTCAATCTTTTCTCCGCCTTCATTATCCTTCCATTCCACTCGGGCCGACTGACGGCAAGGATGACACAAAACGGCATCGACGTCGATGTAGATGCGATCGTATCCTCCACTTCATCAGAAAACGCAGCATCTCTTCGCTCGGACCACTCAATAAGCCTAACATAGAGACGCGACTTCTATTACCACTCTTAATCGTCTTCGACCGATCCAGATCCATCGAGCAACCAATACGCTTCGGATGGCGGCTCTCGGATAAATCTGAAAGAGAACATCCGCTCACAAACTAGCTTCAAACGACAAAGTTTGCGAACGGGCCACCTTAGCCGCAACAAATAACCCAACCGCAGCGACCCAACAAGGAAACTTGGGACACGGCCCTTCGCATCAGCCGAAGGTAAGTCATACCATTAAGGATAAGAAGACTGGCCCAGCCCAGGTCTCAGCTCATCACCATCATCTTCCGGTCCTTCATGGCCAGCCGACTCGGGAAATCAATAAACAGTTTGACAAATACCGTTCGACTGAAAGCTTGAATTCATAAATCTCACCCCCATTCATCTGACATCAGGTCTGCCTCGAGGCAGAACCTGTAGTTGTCCAATCAATGGTACATACATCACAAACATCAAACAGGGTTTAATGTCCCATCTCCATTAGCCGCTTGAGCGCTACTCAACTCGCAGAGTCCCGCCCTTCTAGAAAGTATCCTTTGGTTTAGACCTCCAACGCGAGTTGATATACACCTACGAAGCTACTGGTTTTAGCGCTTGCAGCCGTCAAGCCAGGACCCCACAGGACGGAGCCCATTATCCCATTCACGTACTCACCACAAGCGAAATGAAGTCCACGACACCTCGCACGGAGACTTTCCTGGCTGCGATCGGTCCAAAGCCACAAGCTTCAGTAATGTCCATGCTTCGGTAATGTCCATTATGTTAGCCACGCCATCGGAAATACAGCGTTTACACACACCCAGACGCCGAACCTGGATCCTTGGAGTAAAGCGCCTCGAGGCTACCGCACTTCTCTTGCAGCGCTCGTATCATATATGGCTCTTGAATCAGAACCTCAAAATTCTGGGCACCGCGATGATCGTGATAGTGGCGTCCCGATGGAAGGAGCTGTAGCCTCTGAGTTCCAACCCCGGTTTCGATGATATCGCCAAGTTAAGCTCTGCTTCCTCCCGCCGATACCTAGGCACCGGAGAGCATCTGTCAATCTCATTAAGGTAATGGAAGAAAAGATCATGATGCTGCACCGGGCTTCGTGAGCATACACGCTTCAGGATAGATGAATGGCCTCTCGATCGCCCCCTTTCTACGCTTTACGTTGGGAGTAAAGGAGAACAAGAAGGATGATCACAACGCAGGGAACGATGACGCTGCATCTGCAATTCTCTCCTCAGCCCCTGTCCACGACGTTCTCGGCGCCATCTAGAAACGACGGCTACTGTGAAGAGAACAGAACTGGCGATCCTCGATCCAGACTCCAGAGCCAGGAAATCAGAGCCTCGCAAACGTGGTTCTCGCGTGAGTTCAGTCCCTAGATCCCTCCATGTGTAGATGCGTACATTCGGGCACCCACAAACAGGCCCAGGGAACGAGCGATCAGGCAGGAATGACGTGCGGCCTGACTTCGGGAACGTGGTCCACCCTAATTAAGCAAACTCGCATTCCTGGCATCGTCAGGAAGGCATTAAGTTGATACATACGCCCATATTGCGTAGACATTTAAACCGAAGACAAAGCGGACTGACTGATGACTCGGATGACGCACTTGAAACATAAGAATGTCTAGATCATCAGCGACCTCCTCGAGAAGTAGCATGGTGCATCACTTACCATCATCAGCCATCCAAACCAGCTGGAAGAGCTCGATCCAAGCTCCAAGTTCCATTCTCGACAGAATTGTTACTGCACCCTGAGAACCCGTTTATGACATCCTTTTCGATCCTTCATTCTTCCCCGCCAATTCTCAACGGACTCACCCCATGCGATTCACACTCTACTAGGTCTGACTTCCCTGTTCACACTTTCCCACCCACGCATATGGCTTGAAGTCGTGAACGTGGTGCGGGAAGGTCGGTGTTTAGCCTTCATTAAATAGAATCAAGTCACAGTACCTTGTAAACCGGAACATTGGACGATCTAAACTGTGCAATTAGCACCCCAGGCTCTTGCCACGCGGTCAGATCGCCATAGACCGCTACAGAATCCAAAAGCTAATCAGTGCGCAGCTCCCATGAGAGCAATATTCGAACCTGCTAAAACACACGCACCGAACACAAAACATATCTCTGCCCATCCTCGCCGAAAGAGTAGAGATGGTTTCCTATTTGAAACGCTTGGCACCTTCAGGCTGTCAAATTAATCATCACTCTTTGACAGGCAGCATCGAAATAACCCATAGTGCTTACCTTGCACAACGGAGATTGTGAAGATCATCCAATTGGTATTGACGGTCTCCTTCGCAGTATCACCCTTTGTGAACGTCGTGCGCGGCATTTCGACAGGCCAGCATCATCATCGAGAGTACGCATGGCTGGGTCAACACTTAATTATCCATCAGCACATCGAATATCCGTGCAACAGGGAACAGAAATGACCAGGGAAGAATGGAAACTCACTTTGGCGCGAAATCACCAAGCGGGCATCTCGGTGATGTTGATCTCCGAGACCCCGGGTTGCCGGGTTGAGTAGGGTCGACCGTTGCTACAGGCCAATTGCAGTCTAATAGGTTGGTGACATCTGGTGCATAAAACGTTAAGGTCAGTGAGCAGTGGAAGTGAAACAAAGAATCCCAGATGAGGGCCCCAGGCGGGGCCAGGCGGGACGAGACCAGGGTATTGGACGCACCACAGAGAAATGTCTGAACCAATCCCTGCAGCTTCTCCAAGGCTCGAGCCACCATACGCCCGACTCAGTCAATAAGACCCTCACCACAAAACCCTTGGATCCAGCCAGCGATTGGCCCGCCACCAGCCAGTCGGACAGCGTCCACCCCGTCGCGTACACGTTGCGTCACCAGCCCATAATTGTGGACAGGCGTGACAATGCAAGTCGAAGAAGGACGGACAGTGGGACACGCATGTTATTAGGTTGATTGAAGTACAAGTTATGCAATATCCATGAACAAGACAAATTAAGGATACCATTCCATTATGCGACCTTCGTGTTTCCTCCAAACGGCATCGGGCAAGCTTACTCGACTGCGAGCTCGAGCTTGATTTTAGCGATGGCGGCGGCCGGGTTGAGACCCTTGGGACAGGTACGCGAGCAGTTGAAGATGGTGTGGCAACGGTACATGCTCATGTCGTTCTGCAATCTGTCCTTGCGCTCCTCGGTGTGGGTGTCCTATTGAAAAAGCCGGGTTAGTTTCCGGAGACGCGTCTCAGATGTAAGAAGGGTAGTACGCACTCGTGAATCGGCAATCCATCGGTAGGCCTGCATGAGAGTGGCAGGGCCGAGGTATTCATCCTGATTCCACCAGTACGAGGGGCAGGAAGTCGAGCAGCACGCGCACAGGATACACTCGTAGAGACCGTCAAGCTTCTTGCGGTCGTCGATGGATTGCAGGAATTCGCCTAGGAGTACCAGTAAGCAAAGTATCGCGATTCAAGCGGGAAGGATCATACCTTGTGTGGGGGGGTTGTCGTTCTGTAGCCAAGGCTGAATCGACTTGTATTGCTTGTAGAATTGGGTCATGTCAGGGACCAAATCCTTGACGATGTACACTAAGCTCGGGTCAGCCACATTCTCAGACAGCAAGTATAAGAAACGTACTGTGGGGAAGAGGATACACCTTGGTGTTCTTGGTAGGACTCCTGTCGATCCTGCAAAGACAGGCGAGGGTGTTCTGGCCATCAATGTTCATGGCGCAGCTTCCGCAAATACCCTCTCGGCAAGAGCGTCTGAAGGTCAGGGTTGGGTCCATCTCGTTCTTAATCTTGATTAGAGCATCGAGAATCATAGGACCTGTTTGGTTCAAGTCGATAGTGTAGGACTGGAGCTTTGGCTTCTCCTCTGGCTGGTCCGGGTTCCATCGGTAGATTTTGAACTCTTTGAGGAGAACTGGCTTCTGTGTTGCAGTTGCCAGCGAACGAGCGAATATTTTGGAAGGAGCCGAGGCTCGCAGAGCTTGCTTTGCCAGCGCAATGGACTGCATAATGGAGGTCGACGGTCGAGAGGATGAAATTTCTGAAAAGTGGAGAGCCTGTCTTTGGCGGTCGCTGTCCCGAGCCCAGTCGCGTGATATCGCACCCGGCATTTGCCGGCCAACGGGCAAGCTGCTTCCGCGCCAATCACATGAGCCCTGTTTCAACCCTCACATAGTCCCACCCAAATCCGGAAGGCCCCGACCTAAACTCTCCCCTGAACAGCTTGGAGAGGACATTGCGCGTTGAGATTAATGACAAAATATCATTCAGCAGTCATCTATAACCCGAAAATTCGATAAAATACCAGCGGCCCATTGATTCAATTGTCGGGAGCATGTAGAAACACTTGAATCGATCGACCTCATTGCAATCCTATCCGAGACTGAGGTGTTCGAAGACTGGCTTTTCTGAAGCGACATTCCCATAACGCTACAAAGCTAATACTCCAACATTACAAGCCACTCCAATTCATCCTCGTGAGATACTGTGATATGCAGAACTTCTTTCAGCATCGACATTTGAGTACAAACGAAACAATAAGGATCAAAGGGAAAGCGAACAAATTTAAAATTGATCTCCACTGATTCAAGTAGCGGAAAGTTGCCTTGCTTGCCTAGAAAATACCCCAGACGCCTCCACGAGCCAGAAGACGATAGGTCGGCGAATTTGTCGCTGATCGCTGACTTTGGAAACAAGTTGAGCTGAAGGTGTTGAAGGGAGGGATTGGTGGTGATCATCCCTGGCTCCCACCCACGCAGTTCGTCAAAAAGCCAATTTAGGACCTCTGTAGAGTTTGAGGTCCACTTGGATACGACGAGTTCCTTCAGCTTGACCAGTCTGTGAATGCCAATCGTTCCTCTGGGTATCCCTAAAATCAACCAGAAGGTTTAGCGATCGACCCACATACTGGCTCTCTTAAATTCCAGATTACATACCGTCTAGATGTATCTCAAGTTTCTCCAGTGATGCTTCGCAGAGCTCAAGAGTCTCGCGAATTGGCTCCAGCGACGCGTTTGAGATGGTATGCATCGAGAGATTCAGGTGGGATAGATATCTCAAGGTGATCCAATGCTGAGGATTGAGCAAGATCCCCAAGATCCTTCCTGGCATCCACGGATTGGATTTGACGTCGCGGGCGTCTAAAGTCAACGATTCCAACGCGATCCGAGAGCTATTGACCCGCATGATGATGTCTCGTCTGAAGGCATAGGAGTCAATGTAGTGCCGTACGAGGTCGATCGGGCGATGAATCGTGAGCTGTCGCAGAGAAGGTCCACAGTATCGTATGAAGCGAGTGGGCACCGCAGTCAACGTAAGGGAACGGAGGGCAGGCGATTCACAAATCCGGGCGAAAAAACTGTGAAGCCTGTGCGGCTGCTGCCTCTCCTCCCAGAAGCTGCTGCAATATTGAACTGACCCGCCATGAAGGGTGAACGCTTCGATCCTATCGTGGGAGATCATCTCCAAGGTCTGCATAACCACGGCGAAATCGGATTTGCTCGCTTCGAGCAACATTGTGGATCGGATTTCAATAGTGATCTGCTTGATATACTGGGCGATTCGATAAGTTATGGGCTCGGCGAGAGGGGCGAATGTGCCGTAGTTGTCGTTGCATCGGATCACCACTCTCGCCTTTTCCATTAACAGGTGCTGGCTGGGCTCTCTGAAAGCCCGAGAAAGTATGGATGTCGCTCGAAGACACCATCGATCGTTTGGGTTTTCGATGAGCGAGTAGAGAATGCAGTAGATGACTTCAGTAGGGAGTTCCACTGCCATCGGTATCGTCCTTGCCGGGTGGCTTTGAAAGGGTTGAACAAGTAGCGACGCTTCAGTCGACGTCCTGACCATTCACAGGGACACGTGCCCGAGTACAATTTCAAAGCCAGCGCTTATTCTAGTTCAGAATCACGGAACCGCAGCTGTTTGGAAAGCTAAACAGAGAGCCATTGTTGCGGATGTAATGCTTCGGAACAATCTGGCAGATTAACACTGCCATTATTAGATTTAACCTTCGCAACGAGCATGGTTCTATTTAATAGTACACATGCGATAGCGATGGGCATTTGTATCCCTCCCAATTTACGTCTTGAGCGGAGGTGTTTCAACAAAGAGCAGATCCATCATCGCTTTGGGATAACGAGGTCCGTGACTGACATCCAGTGCTTTTTTTGCGTATGCCCGGATCTCACTCTCTTCTTCCTTGCTTATATGAACTTTGGCTGCACCTACATTCTCCTTCAAGTACTGTCGTGGAGAATTAGACGACTTTGAGGCGGAAACGCAGCGGGATTATAACTCTAACCTGAACTTTCTTCGTGCCAGGAATGACGAAGATATCGTTTCCTTGTGCAAGGAGCCATGCAAGGGAGACTTGAGCTGGAGTAGCATTATGCTTATCTGCGATTCCTTTGATATTCTCGACCAATGTCATGATCTTGTCGAAGTTCTGTTGATACCTGTGTTGGGGAGATGTGAGATTTTCGCTATAACAAAGAATATGAAAACTCGCATCGGAATTTGGCGGCGGAAATCCTCGGGCTCGAAGTCATCCAGCGATCTCTGTCCGGTGGTCGCATCAGCGGGGTGCAAAAGTACAAAGACTCTGAAGACACCTACATAGCGACCGGTGAGAAGCCCACGTCCAAGAGGAGAGTACGCAACCACTGGGACACCTAGCTCCCGGCAAGTCTTCAGTAGGGCAATCTTTTCATCCTCGATGTCCAAGGCGAAAGGTGAATATTCAACTTGAACGGCCGAGATTGGATGAACGGCATGTGCACGTTTCAGAGTAGATCCAGAGATCTCAGAAAGGCCTATGTATCGCACTTTTCCTTCCTTCACCATTTTAGACATAGCCCCGACGGTGGTCTGATTGCGAGTTATTTTAGCTCAAGTCAACGCGGTGATGAAAGAGAGGGAAAGACCTCGATAGGAACTTTCGCATCAGCTCGCTGCAGAAGAAAAGGTTGGTGGATTTTTCTCGATATGCAAGAGACAATGAATCGACCACGAACATGAAGATAGTAGAGGTCGATGTGATCGACGCCCAGGCGCGATAATGACCTCTCCAGGCTCTCTTCTGCGTACTTGGGATTGCCGTTGGCCGAGTTCAGGGTTTTGCGATCGAAACCAAACTTTGAGGCCAGGAAAATCTCATCACGTTTTCCACTGCGTTTAAACCTAAGCGACAGCCATGGTCCATGGATCAACATTTTAACGTGCAACTAACTTTCACTTACCATTTACCAATGAGTTCTTCGCTGTCACCATAGATATCGGCAGTGTCCCAGAAAGTGCAGCCCATCTCATATGCAGCATCAAGGAGCTGCAGTAGATGTTAGCATATCTACCCATCGAAGGGAGGAAAGTCGCCAACCTTGAGCCTCTCTTCATCAGTCCCAACGCTTCCATAGAACGACGAAAGCCCCATGGCCCCGAGGCCAATCTCAGGAACTTGGTCGTTGCCAATTTTGCGGGTTGGCATATTGGGCATGATGATGGGCGGGACAAGCTCGAACAATCAGTCCTACTTGATTAAAACCACAACCTTATATATGCATGTGGGAGGTCAGAAAGGGGTCGGAGCTGATGTCGATGTCAGGCTCGCGCCAATAAATAGGAGACTGCGGTACCCAATGTGAATTTTGGCTTGGGCTACGATGTCATCCCTGGACCTCGATCTCGTTTCCTGGCTGGGCAATGTGGCAACAGGGTCACCGACAAAATCACCCAAGGTTGTCTCGGACTTTCCCATCGCAACAGGGTTCGACTTGCTTAGTTGGAGCGATGACCCCAATTTTGCTTTCGGTTTCGTTCGACATCGAGTCTAGCAGCCTCTGTTAGTTCATGCGGAGTATATAAGCATGTCCGAGCACTTACCAAACAACCTAGGATGAAGAGTTGAGTGTTAGTTCGAGCTGATTGAAGACGTTTGACGCATTAATTCAAGTGATGTGGTTCAGAACAAGAGATGGGGGTGGAGAGCAGTCTGAAGACGTTGTAAAACTCACGGAGAGCGTTATGGTTCAATATCAAAATGCTGAACGCGCGCGTTCAGCATTGTTCTCTTCGATTGTTTGATGAAGTTGACGCGGCAGGCGCTTTGATGTCCCCGATATTTAGCCGACTTGATCTCCTCTGTGAGTCGCTGGCTCTGAGCCTCTTCCTGGCATGTGTGCGATCCACAGCAGCGCAAATTTTCTGTCAAGATCACCCAATCGTTGAGGCCGGAGAGAAAGACTGAGCGAATTATCATATAATTTGTGCGCTTGGGTCTTGCTTAGACCACTGACTCTCCCGCCGATGCACCACTGTAAAGGTAAAGCATGCCAGAGCATACACTCCACAGTAGTGTTTGGGCCATTACACCTACGCACACCTGTGTTACATGATAAATAGCAACCTGAAGTAAACTCTGGTCATAGACTTTCTCCATATTCACAGAATCAGGCAGGGCCAAACCCCCATTCCGGCGTATCGATTATTCCCTCAGGGGGCCCCAGACATTTCAAGTTGAGATTTAATCTCTGTGGCGCTCACATTTGCATTGCTCAGAAGTAGAGACCACGTACTTGCACATCGTAGTGCTGTTCTGCTGTTCTCACAGCTTCTCCCCGACACTCCCCATCCACACCACTCTTTTGATTTACAAGGGAGACAAGCGAATGTACAATAACAATCTTGATGGACTGCTCATACGTTCCTACTCAGTACATCCTCTACCTTCATGGCTGATATTGGTGAAGGGCAATAGCCAGCGGGTAATAAAATAAAATAATATATCAGGTACATATGCACAATCAAATCTTAATAGAATAATACCAACTTCGTGTGTAATAATTTTTCATTTGACTTCCCCAGTATCATTTTCGGCGCCTGCGAGAATTTGCGACGAGGATTTTCAGGTTTGTAGATCCATCTAGCCGAACGTGTCCATTGTCGAGGACGGCGTCTGGCGAGTGTGACCCTTTAGAGGCGGGGAAGGGCATACCAAAAACCGATGCTCGAGTCAACTGCCAGCAATACTATCAGCATCCGCGATATCAGGGGCAGTGTATATATGTATTCCCATCGGCACCAGCTCATTGGCAGGGCTGGCTTGCGGGAAACGATGAGCTCTAGCCAACGAATTGAGTAAATGCCGTATCTGAGTGTTTATGTATGTGCCGTAGGTAAAATGGAGGAAGATAAGTTAGTAGTAATCCTTATTCCGATGAGCCATATCCGTTTAGTCATGCTCTATATCCAATACCTCAGACCCCATCCCAGGTATTCAAACACCAACGGCAATGCCTCGCACGCCAAAAACGCGATTCCAGCGTAGACAATGACCTTGGTAAGTACTACAAAAAGAGAGATCAGCGCACAAGGCTCATGACTCCCCAGTAGACGAAACACACACCATCGGCGTCATAATGCTTAACCCCTCGGGCCTTACTGGACTGTGTCTCAGCATCAGGTTGCCTCGACCGGGTGAGCATAACAGAGTTAATCTCGCTCTTGAGTGGGGAAGGCTCTTTGACCGACGACCCATTGACGGGTCGCATATTTTTCTTCTTGCGTTTTCCTGCGGCGTGGCCCCAGTGCGAGGAGCCATCAGTACCGCTTCCAATTCCTCCAGTCTCAAACATCACACCTGCTGAAGAGGGCAGATCGATGACGCTAGGAATGGCCTGGAGGGCGATGTTTCCATCTTCTCCAACTTGAAACTCGCTCGGGACGTTTTTGTACTCTGTGGCTGGGGTGTAGAACCGCCGGTTGGGCAACCTAAAGGCTCGAGAGAGCAGACGAAAGGTGGGTGGAAGGATGAGGTGCAGCGCAGATTTCGCGATGATTCGCCACACAAAAATCGCCAAGATGCCTGCGAAGGAGTGGATGAGGGGAGTGAGTGATGATAAATGCATGTCACGAACCAACTGTAAGTTTGAGAACGGCAAACGTCCACCAGACGCCAATATCACCCCAATTTCTATCCACGGTCATCCACTGACCGGTAATAGCATCCTGGACCAGCCCGCTTCCAGGCATAATGGACGGTCCACCGGCCTCAGAGTTCATGCCGGCAGTGTGCATGGCCCAACGTCCGACAAGAGCCCCCAATACTACGCTGCCAAAAGCTATTGCATCTTCGAAGCAAGGGCAATCATCCACTGGTTGCGGATGCTGATTGACGGCGAGTAAACAGAGAGGGATGAGGATGAACGGGACTTTCCATCCGCCATTCTCGGACCACTGCTCTATCCATCGGCCGGCTCCCAAGCCTTTGCCGAGATACACGACAAGGCCCTTATTGGAGCTTTCACCGAGGCCTAAAGCCGTCGAGACAGCATAGAGCGGGTTGCTTGGTGAGATGGTCACTGCATGGCCCACCCAACTGTCATGTCCCCACCAGATGCCTGCGCCAAGAACAGTACCGGTAATGCAATCAGTAAAAGAGTGCATGCCGGTGTACAGGCGTCCGAACACAATCGAGAACGTGTAGAAAGTGAGCACTGCGACGATGGTGTAGAATTCCTGTGATGTTATCGATGGGGTGTCGTTGTGTCGGAGGGCGTGGAAGATGGAGAAGAAAAACAGGGCCATTGAGACACTGTTCGTGGAGTGGGTAGAAGGGAACCCATATTCAAGGTGGTGGGAGCCAATTGCTGGTGGAGAGAGTTCAAAAGGCAGGGGTTTAAGTTCGAATAAACGACTTACTGAGGCGGACAACGGGCGGAGCGAACGGACGGGGCGAACAAAACATGTCCTTGAGCACAGATGACAGATACACCCCTGCAGCAAGAACCATAATCAATCTGTAACGCTGTAAGCAGCGAATTCAAGCAATACGTACATTCGTACGTACCCTCGCGCAATGTCCTGCCGTCCAAAGAAAGCAAAGCAGGGCAACAATATCATGAAGAACGTGTGTGTGCCGAGCAGAGATGTGTAGACAAAGTAAGAGTCTCCCAATGGCGTCCGCACGGCTTTCTAACTATTATTTAGCTCGCGATACGTTTTCCAACGAATGATGACCCACCTGCAACCTCGCCAATACTCTCGACTCTTTCTCCACAATCTTTACAAGTTTTCGACGTATTAGTGCCCTGAAAGGCGGCAGTGTCGTATCGTATACGTCTGTAGCGTGTTGTCCTGGTGCGGCATCGTAGATTCTGTTGATTTTCTCTTCGGCGTCGTCTAGGGCTGGGGAAGCTGACCGTGACGTCGAGGCAGAGGATGGAGGGACAGAAATCGTAAAATGCTTCCCGGTCATTGTTTCTAAGATATTATTAATAAGTTGAGTCATATGTCTCTATCGACTTGACACAAACCTTTAACACTGGCGAGTATCCACCTCGCATCTGCAGAAGCCCGTGCCAGGGAGTCGTTGTCGCTCGTCGTCGCGCAGTCAGCTTTCCGGAACGTGGGGTGATCTGGAAACAATTATATAATCCATTATGATGCCATCAGACTCCCCCGTTGCTTCAACTAGGTAGGGGTCGTCCGGCTGGGGCCTTGCTGGCGGGGAGAGGGATTAGGATCCTTGCACATTTTTGGTGGTGGTCTCCATCGTACTGTATTGTATGTACATATATAGGGGGAGAAGAGCAAGAGAAGGGCTTTACATATTATTGATTCCTATTTATTTTGATCCCATCATCTTACGTAATTTATACCAGAGAGATTGGAATCCCAGACGCACATTACTGGCTGGTGATATTATTGATTCCTTTGGTCCCATCATATACGTAAATTCGGCCAGCTCTGCGGCTCTGGACCCGGAGTTCTTCACGACCACTACACAGTAAATGTCCACCCTTTTGAAGCTCAGTTCACGACTGAGAATCAACGTATGTATCGGGCATAAAATAACGGATACTCAAACTTGAAGCTTAACGCACTGCAGCCAGACATCCTTGAATTCCTTGAGGCTGTTGACTTCTTACAACTTGCTGTAAAAACCGCTTGGGAAATCATGAAGTGCCAGGGATTGAAAGGTTCAAGTGCATGCCAAGGGATGGCAGCTCTATTGCGTGCTGAACGTTTCACCATGTGATGGTCGTATTGCATGGGCCAGTGGAGAGTCTAGCGGTCACGTCGTCGATGGAAAGAGTTGTTTTGCATGTTGTCTAGCACATACTCATGCTCTAGTGTCTAGCTGACCTGTGTCATAATTATTTGAGTCTTACCTGTATCTACGTCTATATAAATTCACGATGGAGAAGTGCCGCCAAGGTCCTGTATCATCACGACGTCAAAGGCTCTAGTATCAGCCTTCGACTTGACATTATCAGCACGGGAGTTGTAGCACTCCCAAGTTTGTCTGCGGCAGCGTCCGGATGGTGGCAGTAATCCCCGCCAGTTGCTCTTCGTTCATGATTCAGGAAAAGGATGTGCTGAGTGGCGATGGCAATTCTGAGCATGCCCAACTCTCTTTGCCCTGGAGGTTGTTGATCGGGGTTGTCGACCAGTTTGTTGCGGAGGGTCCCCATTTTCTTGACTGGGCGGGAATCCCCGCGCAGAGCTCTGTCTTTGCTCGATATCAGCTGAGTAGAGGGCCAGTGCAGCCTCTAAGCTGCTTTTCAAAAGGCAGGTTGTCGGTTAAGATTTAAGAATGACCCCTGTGTGCAACTTTTGAATGCCCAGTGATAACATAGTACACCGCGACTACTCCACGTGTTCACGCACCCTTTACTCTCACTCTATTCCACTACTATGTATGAATAAAACTCTGGTATTTACTTGTGTCGACGGTGTGCAACAGCATTTACTAACAATTAAGCGCCCGCGGGGGTTCCATGAACGTCAGGTCTCTCTGAGCTCAGCCAAGGTAAGACGTTCACACCGTAGCATGACTTCTGTACCGTCTTCGGATATATGTCGGCACCATCCACATGCGAGTTCCCTGTGTTGACGGCGAATCCCGACATGTGATCATAACATCTTGGAAAGGACAATGATAAACGCGCAAGATCAACATGACAACATTCTCCGTGCGAAATTTCGAGCGCACTGGCAGGATATATATTAGCTGCCCCTGCTTCAGCACTATCTTCCTCAAATCACTTCGTTCCTCTCCACTACCACAGCTCAGAACGCGCCTCTGGTGAGTAATTAGTGTGCCTCTGGTGCTTTATGTTGATGGACTAATACTGGATTGAACTAGACTCGATGTCGAGCCAGCCCAAGTCGAGCCAACACAATCATGAGAGCTCGACTCCCCGCAGGAAACGCGCTGGGACAATCTGCGACATTAGAATCAGCAGTATCAAGTCCACCATCCAAACAGAGGTCAAAGAGAGTATTCTAGGGAATGTCAGCATCGCCAACGTCACCCAACACATCCTTGGATTGGATTGCAAAACCAGGGAGAAGATCTTCAGCGCCCACTTTGTCTTGCCTCAAGTTGAGCTCCATGAATTCGTAAAGCAGGCCTGTCATCGGAGCGGGAGCGAAAAAGGGATGTATATCCCTTTTGTCAAGCTTTCCCAAGCCGTCCTTCGGACCGCGATTGAGGCAGTCGACAAAGAGGATGCCCAGTCCTTAGAAGACTTGACCAACATATTTTGGCTCAGTGACAGCCAGACGCTACATACAAACGACCTTCCTGGAAGCACCCTGTCTCTCGACGAAGGTGTAGGTGGCAATGGGACAGCCAGCCGCAGCGCGACAACTACGACAGAAAGAATGAAGACCTCAACCAGAAAAAGGAAAGGAAAGGACAATGCTAGTGCTATGTCCGCTACAACAGCAATGGAGTTTCAGAATCACACTCGAAGCCCCGACGTGCTGATTATTTTTGGGTCATTTCCTGCCGATGAAACCCCCGAGTGGGGCCTCGTGCGCCATCCTATGGAGTTCAAGAGGAAGACGATTAAGAGTCGCGTTGAGCAGCTCAGGACGGGCACCACAGACTCCCACACGGACTCTTTGGGACAGACTTCATCGAGTTCAAGCTCGAAGTTGTCCACGGGGCCTAAACGTACCTCCGAGCGGGTGGCCTCAACGCAAGTGACCTATCGCGAGGACTTGGACTCCGATCAAGAGGCCCCGCCCTCCGTCAGCAGTGTCGGCGCGGTCGCCGGCGCCAGTGAAGCGAGATCGATTATGTCGGGCGCAGCAAAGAAAAGAAAGCGCAGCACTCCAAAGGACGATGACTATGAGCCATACGCCTCGACCAAGCGTCTCCATAAGCTCGTGAGCGATATTGGAAAAATGCCAATAGATGAGGCCCAGCTAGCTGCTTACGCAGCCGAGTGCCTCACGAAGACGTATCGCCTTGACTCGACCGGAATATTCGTTAAATCCCGCGGCATCACTGTCTGGTACTACGATCGGCTGCTCGTTATGAGGACAGCTGAGTTTGACTTCATCGATGATGTTCAGTCGTTCGCACTGATTCTCTACGCGCTGTACAAGAGCGATCGTAAAGGAGTTGCTGGATATAACCCTTTCCTCAAGCCCACTCGCACTGTCAGCCCAGGCAAGCCCCAGGCGACTACAGCGCCTGTTTCGACATTGGAGGGTGCTTGTTTCGACTTCCTAGTTAAACCGACCGACGGGGGTTGGGAAGCTATTTTGCTCCGCGACGCAACCGAAGCGACATACTGGCACAGCTTCAAGATTACAACTGTCCTGCTCAACCATGTATCCTTGAGTGGGCGCTCCACGTGTGCCCTTAAGACTGAAGCTTTGCTCGCATCGATTTTGGGCAACTCGGAGATCGTTGAGTTGTTTCTCAAACTCAGCTGGCAGCCAGATACACGATCAGAGGAGCGAAGCATTATCAAGGATCTGAGGCAGGCCTTGGGCGAGAAGTGGCAGGACCATCTCCCCAATGTCTACTTCAGTGCCGTCTACTCCCCCGAAGATTTGGAACTTCCCTCGGTCATGATACCGGGGATTCCTTACAAGAAATTCGAATCTTTCAATCCTCGAGCCCTTCATGTTCTTGGAACTCGCCTCTATAACAAGTTGTGGGAAGTAAATAGCCTCGAAGAATTCAAGCACGTCTGGCTACAGTGTGTCAAATGTAAGCGTCTTTTTGCACTTCAACAGCACGCCAACTTAACTCTCTCCCTGTAATAGGTCATCATGTCGCCTGGGTGACAGGCAAAGTGCTCCATCGTGACCTGAGTGAGAATAACCTCATGGTGAATCGGATGAAGGATGGCACCGCCAAAGGCATTCTGAACGACTGGGACATGGCTACACGAGCCGACACGAAAAATCAAGTCCCAAGGTCAAGTGCCCAGCATCGTACCGGAACACTCCCGTTCATGGCCTGCGACCTGTTGGCAATTGAGCCTCCCCGACACTACTATCGCCACGATTTGGAGTCCTTCATGTATGTTCTCATCTGGGCTGGCTTACGCTACAATTTTAAGGAGAGAAAGAGGGTACCTCTCCCAGCGGTGGCTGCCGGATGGGCCACAGACACCACAAAGGCACTTCGTGCCTGGAAGCTTGAGCAGATCTACACTGCCGGAAACGCTTTCGGCGAATTATTGACGGCTATGCAGCCCGACTTTGACGAGGACATCAAATCTCAGTGGATGATTCCCCTTGTCAGGCTCTTCAAGTCTGCTGTTTCGACTGCGCATGACTGTGCCTTCCAACACAAAACAGACCCCAACAATTTTCCGTATGATCATACTACTCATGACGGTGCGATTACTTTTTCCACCTTCATGGCTACAATTGGGCAAGCGGAGGATATATAAGCTGTACCTATCGTTGTTTCGCTTGATTGCACTGTTACAGAGTACCTTGAGCATCATTCAGCTATGTACTACCACTGTATTTCTGTAATGTCTACTTGCATCTTTTGGCTCCTCAACACCTGGTCATTCTCGAGTTTAGATTGAAGTATTGGCCCTGGTAAGGTGGAAGATAGGGTTCAATGAAATTGATTACGCTAAAAAGAGTGGACAACAGTGGCAGTTTGTCACAGCTAGATTAATCTCTTTCAAAGACACCTGCTAGTATCATACCTCGCCGGTCTCAGCGCACGTTGGTCGCGCGCGCCGCTCAGCACACAAAGACGCTACTTCTTACCCACCTGCACTAGTGAGTCTATCGGCAACGATCCTGAGGGTAATTACTACAGTTGTTGAGCCCTGGATATGTCGTTCCTCTGCCGATTGCCAGGAACTTGATACTTCCAGTCGTCTTCATCCCGGCGCCCAACCCCAAAGCTGCCCAACAGAGGTCAACTTCGTAGCCTAGACAGCCTGGAGCGTCACAGTCGGCAGCGACTGCTCTGCACCCCGCAGCTGTAGTGGGCGCCAGCTACGGTCGGGGTCGTGACGCCGACAAGTTGATAGACCGTGCAGCGTTCTCAGCGCTCCGCGTGGTATACTTCCAAGTTCCCGATGCCAGTGTGCTGTGACTTGTGTGCCCTGGCAGGATGATGACAATCACTCGGGGTGGATACACCCAGAGAGGAGTGTGCACTACGATAGTATATTCTCTTGACCTTTCGACATAACCAGACATATATATATATATATCTGGCAGTGAGCACTGGAAGTGCAACCTGGAACATTTATCCGCTTCAGATATGCTGCTTCCCCGACCACTTCCAACTTATCGAGCTAGCGAAGGGTTTTTTCTCATGGTGGCACTGAAATATTGTAAATATACCATGTCATAAACTCTACTCATCTGCTTAGCGATGTAGCAAGGTTAGAGCCTGAGTAATCCTTACCTTCAACGAAAAAATTTAGTCATTTAACGTACTTTCGTTCGGGCTTTGATTAAACGATAAACATTAGATGGTAGTTTAGATATTGACATTGTAATAATTTCTTGAAAGTGGACCGTAATGCACAAAAATGAACATGAAGGCGTAACCGTGGACTCTAAAGGTCGAAGTCCTCCCCTATTGCAGCCATAAAGGTGGAGAAGGTAATTGCGCCGTCATGAGTGACATGATCATAGGGACAGGCGACAGGGTCCTTTCTGAAATCCCAAAGACGTGCGTCGGAGTCGAAAACTGTATCGCGAAATAGCCTGACAAGGGGGGTCATCCATTGACGTTTGATGTCATCGTCGAAATCAGGCTGCATAGCGTCCAACAAATCAACGAGATTCTGACCTCCATAGTAGATCTGTTCAAACTTCCAGGCACGCAGTTCTTTCATGACGTCTGTTGCCCATTCAGCGGCAACGGCTGGGAGTGGTACACGCCTTTTCTCCCTGAAGTTATAGCGGAGGCCAGCCCAAAGAAGAATATACACAAAAGATTCCAAATCGTGGCGATAAAAATGTGGGGGAGGCTTGTTTAACAATAGCTCGCAAGCCATGAACGGGAGTGTTCCCGTACGAGACTGTGGGCTGGACCCTGGGTCTTGTGTATTCGAGTCGATACGGGTTGCCATATCCCAGTCGTTGAGAACGCCTTTGGAAGTGCCATCCTCCATCCTGTTGACCATGAGATTATTTTCGCTCAAGTCGCGATGAAGCACCTGGCCCGTCTGCCAAGCTGCGTGATGGCCTGGATAAAGAAGGAGTTAGTCAGTGGGAAGTACATATGGGGTACTCACACTTGACGCACTGCAGCCAAACAACCTTAAATTCCTTGAGGCTGTCGACTTCCCACAACTTGCTGTAAAGGCGGCTCCCGAGGACATGAAGGGCCAGAGGACTGAAAGATTCGAATTTGTGGCGAGGAATGCCTGGAATCTTAACAGAGGGAAGCTCCAAATCTTCGGCTGAATATATCGCGCTGAAATGGACATCGGGGAGGTGGTCTTTCCACTCGTCTCCCAGTGCCTGCCTCAGGTGTTTGACCGTGTCACGCTCATTCGAGCGCTTTTCCGACTGCCAGCTGAACTTGAGAACCAGCTCCATAATGTGCTGATTGCCGACAATCGAGGCGAGTAGTGCTTTGGTCTTGAGAGCACAGGTCGCCCGGCCATTCAATTTCACGCGGTTGTGTAGGACAGATACGACCTCGAAACTGTGCCAATATGTTGCTTGCGTCGCATCGCGGGGCAAAACAGAGTCCCAACCACCATTCGTCCCTACTTCCACCGGGAAGTCAAAGAATGCCCCCAGCATTTCGACAACCGGATCGTTGATGCATTGAGTTCTGCCTGGACTGATGGTGCGAGTGGGCTTGAGGAACGGATTATGCCCAGAAACTCCACGACGATCGTTCTTGTATAATGCGTAAAGGAGAAGTGCGAACAAGCCGGGTTCTTCGACGAGGTCAAACGCGGCTGTTCTCATCATGAGCTGCCGATCGTAGTACCAGACGACGATATTGAGGGATTTTACGAATAGGCCGGTGGTGTAAAGTCGGTATGTCTTCGTGAGGGATCTGGCTGCGTGGGCTGCGAGCTGAGCATTATTGACCGACACCCCCATATCATCTGCCAGTTCCATGCAGAACCGCTTAGCCGAGTCGATAGAGCCTTCATCATCGATGGAGCGCTTGCGCTTATCTCCCGTTGTAGAAAACCCTTCCGACGAGTCATATTCGCTCATCGTGGACTGGGAGCTGCAAGTGCCACGATGTCGAGAGGCATGAGTAGACACTTTGTACTCCTCCGTCGCACTCGGGTTAACTTTCGAGTGTGTGGGAGGGCCGCCAGCATCAGTCTTGAGCTGATAGACGCGATTGGGAACCCGGGCTCTCTTGAACTCAATCGCGTGCTGAATGTTCCCCCAGGTGTTACCCAGATCGGCGACAGCGGGTCCCTTCGTTACAAAAACCGCGGGGTAACGATTGTCGAGCCGCGGCGTGATCACAACCGGATAGGATCGCCCACTACTGGCGGTGCCTTCGCTGCTTATGGATTCATAGTCGCCGGCATCAGTAGCGCTTTTCGTGGGCTGAAGGTCGTCGGCAGGTGATGTCGCGTCGCTATTCTGCCAGAAAATGCTCGTCAGGTCGTCTAGGGACCGCTGGTCTCCTTCTCCGTCCACGGTCTCAATGACAGTACGCAGGACGGCCTTGGAAAGCTTCATGAAGGGCTGATACATTTCAGCCTTCGCATCACCAGATATGCAGGCCGTCTTGTACTCCTTGAGCTCCGCTTGAGGCAGCGTCCACTTGGTGGCGGTAATCCTTTCAAGTTTCTCCTTGTCGAGACCGAGGATATGTTGGGCGATGATAGGGATTTTGAGCTTATCAACAATGCTTCCGTTGATTTCGCCTTGGACGTCGTCGGATTCGGGGGCATCGACTTTCGAATTGTAAAGGGTTTCCATTTGTTTAGTTGGAGCGATATCCCCAACCTTAGTTTGGCTTTGGTTCGACATCGAGTCTATCAGCCACTATTAGCTCAGACGCGCAGTGTATAATCAAGTCCGAGCACTTACCAAAAACCCAAGATGAACAGTTTGTTGTACGTGTTCGAGCTCGTTGAAGACGCAAGTTCAGGAGGTGTGGTTCAAACAGGATGGTGAGCGAAGAGCAATGAGCTCTGGCAAAGCTATAAACCTCAGGCGTATCCAATTTTCACACGGAGGGTGTTGTGGTTCAAGATCAAAATGCTGAACGCGTTTAGCATTGTCCTCTCCGTTTGGTTTGATGGAGTCGACGCGTCACGCGCTTTGATTTCCCCGATATCTAGCCGATGACCTCTTCTGCGAGTCGCTGTGGCTTTCGCTGGCGCAAGTCTTGTGCAAGACACAGCAGACATCTACGCGTTAAGAAGCCCCAATCAGTGGCATTGAGGTCGGGCATGATCCTGGTAGTGCCTTGCCTGAGCATGATCTTCACTATAATTTTTATGGCACTGTTTTGGGCGCTTGGATCTCGCTTAGACCATTTATCCTCCCGTCGACACCCATCGTACACCATACCTGTCTGGTGGAGAGCATACACTCAATAGTAGTATTTGGGCCACTACACTTTTACGCGTATTTACTTGATCATAGGTTTTATCGCTTTCACCTCTCACCTTAAAGGTCACCCATCATCTTGGGGCGCACTTTCGACACAGCGCGTCCAAAATACTTACTCTACATACACTCTGACTTGAAATCTGCTACAGTTTCAACTGTTTCAGTGGCTGCCAGAAAAATATAATCTTTTCGTCTCGTATCTCCAAAACATTACAGACATACTTACACATTGAGAAGGATGGTTGGACTGCATTGGCATCTTATCCAAATCTATCATTAGATCGTGACATTACACGACCCAGTGCAGAGACACGCCGACAGCTATACATATACTCAATCCAATCACCTGACCTGACATCTCCGAGTCTTCCGTCGTACCCTGCTTCTAATTCGTCTCACTGCGTACCTCCGCCCCTCGATGTTTACCAATTCCACGAATCATCATCGTAATCACCCCCCTCCCCGTCATCCCTCTTCTTGGCTTGCACAACCCTTGACCTTCTCTTCTCCGCAAGACTCTTCGACTCAATCGACGTCGAGGACGCAACCTTCACATCGGGCGTCATGACTGCCATGGAAGGCGACATGGGTGCACGGTGTCGCGGTTCCTGCGAAATAACTCCTGAAACAGGTGGGGAGTCATCAACAGGTGAAGACACCAGGATCCTCCCCAACCCACTCCCACTATTCGTCCGCGAAGACCCTTTCATCCCTTGTGCGGATTTCTGGCTAGGTGTACCCGCCCTCGTCAACGGTCTCGACTCCGGTGCATCAATGAGCACAGACGCAATCGACTGTGACATATCCGAAATGATCAACGACGCTCGTTTCTGGCTCTTGCTTAGGCTGTATACGAAGAACAAAAGTGAGGGAAAGAGGGAAGGAGAGTGATTTTAGAACACACATCATGCATTGTTCAGAACACTGAAAAAAGGGACCACGTACTTCGACATCGTAGTGCTGTTCTGCAGCTCGCCCAGCTTCTTCCCGACACTCCCCATCCACGCCGACATATGCGCTTGCGACGCTAGATTGCTGAGACCCGCAATGGAGGATGTGGTGCTATACCCGGGAGGCTGGGCTACAGGTAGTGACACGGCCCTAGAGGCTGACTGCGTAGGGATTTTAGGATTCGAGGATCGTGGGGAGATATTGGAAGATGAAGAGGTTTGTGAGTGCAGGAAGCTGTTCGAGGATAGTGATTCCTGCGACCCTGTAACTTCTTCGGTGCCCCACATCTCCCAAACATCTTCATTGTCATCTCCTTTCCTGGTGGTGGCTTTATCCGCTTCAGCCTTGTCCTTCCTGCGTCGCCGCCTCTCCTTCTGCTCAAGGAAGGCAGGGTTCGGACTGACAGTCGGTGTAGCTCCCGTATCGGTGATGATGAGCTCCTGTGGCGAGTTGTGGACGCCGCCATTCTTGCTCACACTGACTGCATTGCCCTTGACGGTATCGTCCTGGTCCTCGTGACCATCATACGAGGTCGCCGAGGAGCATTGAGAAAGTCGATGCGAAGCTTTGCTGCTCGAGGTTGCAGTAGTCTTGGAGGTGGACGAAGAAGAGTTGGAATCGTTGGCGGCGTGGCGGGGTAGCGTTTTGGGGCTGAACGCGGCCGGCGAGGATGTCGCAGAGGGTGAACGCGAGGGTCCGGACCTCGAGGCTCCACCAGAAGACAGACCAGCAGACAAAAGTCTGCTCATTTCCTGAACTCCTTCCTTGAAGCCCTCCAATGCCATCGTTGGGCTCGCCAATGACATCAGAGTCGAGCCATTGGAGTAATTGTGGGATTGTGAGCTCGTTGCGAGGTTATCCCGCTCAACCCCGCGATTCACTATTCGTTCCCATTTACGTTTAACTGTTGCAAGCAAATTCAGGGTCAACGTTCGTGCCAGCGGAAACGCGACACGTACGTTGCAATAGTTCCTCCTCGTGTCCGGCAAGCTGGGACCGTAATTCCAGACATTTGGCCTCCTTTTGAGCTATAAAGTGCAGCAGCTCTGCGTGTCTAGATGCAGCGTGGAAGTAGTCAGCCATGAGCTCAGTTGATACGGTAGAAATCACACATACTTCTCCGCCAGGGTGATTGGCACGGTGCGCTCCCTCTCCTTCTCCCGCTCTGGCGTCCCCCCTTTCTCCACAAACGGGGACTCCGGTCCATTTCGGTTCAAGCTCGCACTATGCGACGACGCCGAAAGTCGTTTGTAATCCCTCTCCTTACTATCGTGTTCCGGCGAGAAATAGGAGATTGTTGACTGTCGTTTCGAAGTGGTACCCCCTGGCGTTGCACTCCTAGACTGTGAGGGAACGCCAAATGAATGGTCCACGGGTGCAGACAGAGGCGTTGGCGACTTTATTGGACTCGCAAATAGCGTGGAATGTTTCGTAGACGTTGCCGGCGATGATCCAGACGATGATGTCCCTGACGTTCCATTTAAACTGGCCAAATCCAGGAGGTGCAACGGTCGCGGTCCAGATGATGAGTTTGTTCGCTTTAAGCTCGGTGCCGCCGAAGCGTAGTTGAACGATGATGGAGGTGCTGTGCTCATCGTTGTCGTCAAATGAGCCCAAAGACTGTGCGAGAATTATAGTTTAGATCGTCAGAAACAACCGCCAAACCCCAGAGATTTACAATTCAGCTGCCATGTTGGTGCTCGGCATTATTTGGCTTTTTCTTACCTACGCGCATCATCTCGATTGTCATCGTAACTCGAGATCAATGTCGTCGGCGACGTTGAAGCCGGATGGGAAGCCAACGGACGACACGGAGAAGGTCCTGACGTTCCAGAAGCAAGAGCTAATATGTACACAATCATGTATTCAATCGCGAGTTTCAGTTCCACAACATTAATTTATTTCAGAATCAAGTGACCGTAGAAATATAAGGGTAGAACAGATTGCGCATTCTTTAGATATGAACACAGGTTCGAATAATCGTCGCGTTTGGGATATGGATGGATGAGGATGAAAGGATCCCGCTGTGCTTCAAATGAGCGACGTTCATTTCCTAGGACGAATCGTTGACAGGTAAGTCACTGGCAATTTAGTAGTAGAACACTTCTCCAATGGATAATCTGAAGGGTCAGCTAATAGATGCATGGAAAGGAAGAGCATTGCCAACGAGTACATCAGGCCTCCCGAACATGTGGCATAGAATAGACGAAATGTGGCTTATGAACGAGCAGGTGTAGAAGGATGTTATTGCTTGTGGGTTCGATGTCACCAAAGGCGAGGTCGACAGTAAACCTTCACAATCCTGTTCAAGAGGCGTTAACGAAGCTACTATCAATTGAACACGCGTCGGTATCATCGAATGCGTGAACTTGGGCTTCGACGTATCATTGCTGATCCCAGAACATGATTCTGCTGAGCTGAAAAGGTAACCAGAATGCCACTCTTTGTGCACCCCCAACTTGGTCAGAGAAAATTCGAGCAAAGTCTTCCCATTGATCTCATATTATTGAAGGCGAGAATGTGCTGTTGAACAGGTGTCAGCAAGATCATGAAGGGGAACGCTATATAGGTGACCAACTTACTGTCACTCGAGAATCGGTCCTGGCACTCTGGCCCACCCAATGCCAGAACTTGCTATAACCGAGCTCTGTCGCGTTCAACACGGCCCCATTATACACACCACATGTGAGGAGAGGTCGATAGGCTCGAGTCCTCCGGTCAACGCCGTCAACATGCCTTCCATAAGCCACAAAATCGCCGTCGGTTTCAAACAGCCATGAATTAAACGGGTAACCATCCAGTCGTCTATTTAATGTGAAGCTCCAGCTCCCTCCTTTTCAGCCTCTGCGATAAATTTCTTGATGCTGCAAACATAGTCAGTCTTGGTTCATACATGAAATGCAGCTAAAAACGTACAAATCCTCCTCATCTCTAGAAACACGTCAGAATCAGTTAGTCATCCATCCAATGGTTTTCCGCGTAAAACAGCTATATTCCACGTACTTTGAGCCAGCGTTGACAGGGACAGCAGCCTTGGCCTGCTGCACAGTCGTTGGTGGAGCCTTCTTCTCGCCACCACGGGTAGAAAGGAACGCAAGGCCGAAGGCGCTGGCGAAGGTACCGAGAGCAAGGTACTCGTTTCTGACGGTGCGACCGAGGATTTGGCTATAAATTCGCCTCATAAACTATTATTCCAGAAGCAGAGGTATAAGAGCGACTTACTAGGACATGATGAAGGGTGGTTGGAGAGGTGGAAAGATTTCGTGACGTGCAGTGAGCTGCTGACGGACGTTTCCGGTTAGACGTGGGAAATAAAGAATGCTGTGCTGTTATGCTTGGCCTTGCTATGTCTGGTGGGACTCGGATGGCTGTCGGCAATCCAACCGACAAGGCAAGCCGCAAAAGCATGCGCCTTTATCTTTTGACTTCGGGATCCAAAAGGACTAAGAGAGTGTGCTGTGGCTCAGAGGTACGGCGAGGCGTACTCTTGGGTTCACGCAAACGAGTCTACTGCATAGCATCGGATGTTCCAACTTAGGTTCCGAGTCGTCCTGCCAGCTTCAAGTTGTATTTGGAAGCTTTCCTTGGGGGAGTGGGCCTTGTATACTGCATCACATAGATGCAGAGGATTACCGGCCAAACTATCAATGTTCACAAGAGTGTGCTCGGCTGAAAAATAATAGGAGAAATTATCAATTACCATGGCTTCTGGCGGATTCAATTGTGTGGTCGTCACCAGAACCAGTATCACCTTCTCTGGAGCAAAGGTCGTCGGCAGGGTGCGCCGCGTCGACATTCAAAATGTTGGTCAAGTCATTAAGTGTACTCTGGTCATTCTCATCCGGAGTCTCAATGACGATTCGAAGAACAGCCCGGGAAAGCTTGATGCAGGGTTGATACAATTCCTCTCACTTTCCGCCAGCAAGGTTGCTGCTGTGAGGATACTGATTCCTGGATCCAGTGACTGCTACTAGTAGAATAATAGAGGCTACGAACAGACGAGATCAATTACATACAAGGGGGCAGCTGAAACGTATGGAAACCGTTTGAAACTTCGAGTTTCAAGTAATAGTGCCGAAACGTAGCTCGAGAACGTTTCTATCCGAGTAACTGAGGACCTTGACTAAGACCAGACTATTGTCAGGAAAGCATGTGCACCTGGAGGGAATATCCGTACCTATATTTCACCTCCAATGTTCCTGCGGATATCAAGGCCTTCATACAATTTTCGAATCGTTTGGCAACCGGTTCATCTAAGGGGTTGATTCTGCTGTTGTCAGAAACGTCAAGTTCGATTTTTCGAAGGCGTCCAAAACGTTCCCGGTTGGACAAGAGGGTATCAAGCAACCCCCACTGTTTGTAACCGAGCGATTCTTCGTTAAATTCTGCTCCCATCACACCGAGAAAGTGCGCATCCAGACGGATAGTCTCGATTTGATTCCCCAGCGAGAGTGTTTCGAAGATGCGTAACACCTCCGAAAGCACACGCTTCAGTCCATGAACCGAGTAGATCATAGTAAAACTAATCGATATTTCAGTGAGGAATCGACAGCTTCCTATGTCAATATTGGCGTCGTGGTCGATGTCTGAGAAGACGTTGAAGATGATAGAGATATGTATTGGAGTGTTCATGCTTACCGCATCTTTCCATGTTGTGTTCAAGGTGGAGGGACAGAGTTCGCAAAGTTTCTGCGCATGTTGCGATCAGGCGGTTGAGAGTATTGTAGTGTAGAGAGTGGCGGATGTCGAGGTTTGCGTGTAGGAAAACCAATCGCGTTGTATTAATGTTGTTGTCCGGATCCAATAATCGATCGACAATGTGGGTGATGACGCCCTGTGGGTTAGAGGTTGCTATATCAAGGTAATGAAGGTGAACCGGGGCAGCTTTCCGCCATGACCCCGCGGTAGGACAGATGTGCACGTTGCGTAGGCATAGTGTCTGCAAATACGCACTACATCCATCGATCAGAGACAGCGGGGCTCCAAGGAGCTCCAGTTTTGTGAGGGAAGGGGAGCAACAGATTTTCCGAACCGCACTCTTGACGCCTTCGGGAAGTTGGTTCAAGTCGGTTCGTCCTAGGTCCAAGTAGAAAGATTGAAGCTTGTCCAACGAAAGCAGATCCACAGCTTCTGGGAACTTGTCGTCCCGCGCCAGCCATGAGTCGTGACTTGGGCGACGCAGCCATTTTGTTTCGCAGATGACGAGGTGTTTGACGTATCCTGCAATCGCCGGGTTTTGTCGATAACGCGTTATGAGTGCTTGTCCGTGGGCAGGGGGATCGGCGCAGCCTGCCTTGTGCTCGAGTGTCAAGGTCGCAAAGATGAGTTCTTGACATGGGCCACAAAGGGCGGAGCAGACCAGGGAGGTTTGCTTCAAGGATGATTGGTCCAAAAGGTCCAAAATCCGTCGGACGAGTTCTGAAGGAAGTTCAAGCATAGGGAGTGGCAGTGTCCAACGTTGAACGTGGAGGTTAGGTTTGCTGCGGCACAACATACGAGGGCCACACCAGACCCCTATTTATCATGAAATCTTGAATCTTTCCACGGTATTAAGACGTGTGAACAGAAGATTTTCTTACACGTACAACATTAGATGGAATGCCCATTCGAATAACTGCGAAACTGCGAAATTAAATCCATCAGTTCAAAAACGTGTAAGCGAGAAACATTCGTACGTCACAGTACCATAGGTCACAATCTCCGAAAGCTCGGAGGTTTTCAGCTCCGGAAGTCAGTCCCAAGCCAATCCCGTTCCTCCTCGAGGTCCTGACACTTTCGACAGTCACAGATCTTGGTTTCGGGGTTCAAGAGGCATCCAAATTGCCTACCATGGAAAAAGCGTGTCAAATGCGAAGTTGCCGGCGGCCCGTATCCCCTTATTACGTCGGTGGGCTTTGCATGTTTCTTGTGTGACCTTCTCTGGCTTGATTATAGTTCACCGTTGTTCGTAAGAGCGTAGGCTGAGTCGAACATGTCGAAAAGTCTATTTGCCAGTGATTCCAAGATGATGGCTGGTATACATTGTGGTGAGGATCGAGGTATGTGTGAGTATTCTATAAGGCCGAGTGTTATATTAACGTCGCCGGGTTTGAGTATCGTAGAACGGTGTATTGGTATCGTCCTGTGAATTCTCGTGAGCCACACATACTCCCGCAAGCGATGATTAACTCACATGAGTCGCAACTATCCAAAGTGTTTCTTTAGCCCGTCGTATGTCAAAAAGATTATTGCACTACTGGGAATCGACCGAGCAACGGTAATCCCGCAGCCAGCATACAAACCCCGGATGCCCTGAGCCCGATACATCGCCTTGAACGTCCCCAAAAAAGTGGCCTTGGGCTGTGGGGCCTGATTTGGAATAGGCCTTCGCAACTCATCCTCCGTCTGCATCGCACTCTTGACCGTGTCCGCAGGAAAGAGGACGAAATTAAACGCAGCACCTGCACATGCGCCTGAGACAGCCGATTCCCATGGTAGCAGATCGGTATTCTTTGCGGTAGCACGCGTCAGACCCTCTTTCTGCAACCTCCGGTCGAGGAGTATCCTGGCGATGTACTCCTTGGTGCCGAACCACGCTGCTGTTCCACCTGTCTCGCGAATGAAAGTACCGGTATGACCTCGCCAGAGGCCACGTATACCCGTGGAACGAATCGTGGACATGAAAACAGCAATTGGACCTGGGAGGGGGCCGACACGGAGCGCTGGATCGACGAGCATTTGAACCTGCATCTTGCACTTGACGAGTTCTATGGGTGTGAGGATGAAGCTGGTTACTGCACCTGCACCTGCTGCGGCGAGCGCGAGCTGGGACATTGGTAACTCGGCGTTGGGGTCATGCTCTGCTACTTTCTGAATGAGACTTTGAAATTCGTTGTAGGCCAGGAAGAGCGAAGCATTCTCGGCCATTGCGCCTGCAATCGGTGCTGGCAGTCCCTGCAAACAGATTCAACAGGAGGTCGTTCCATAGAAGGAATTCCGTACGCGATATAGACCTCGAACTCCTTCGAATTTCCATGTCTTCACTAGACAGTCGATAGGGCCAGAGAAACGGGCTGAAGTGTCCAGAACTTGCGACTGCAACCGAACCTTGGTCAAGTCGAATGGGTGCTCAAAGACCTTGGATATCATCCCTGCCAGCTATCGAGACACGAGTAAGAGAAGCACAAAGAATACGAAAGCCAACTCACACTTCCGTACCCAATTTCCCTCGCAGCGCGAAAGGTTGCTGAATCCTGCAGAGCGGTGGTGTCATGGATGTGCTCAACTGCAGCCATTTCGCGGTTGTTCGTCATAACTGAGTTGATGGACTTCTGAGCCTTTATATGCACTTCAGAGCATTATGGTGGTGTAAAGCACACCCCGAGTCGCAGTTAAACGTCAAAATCGCATCGCACTGGCAGAGTCGAGTATCATGACAATAATTTTAACCACAGCACGCGGATGGCCTGTGCACTTGATATTGTTGCCGGCCGACCAATGCCGAATAGTACGGTCGGAGCTTCGGAGTCCCGGAGCCTGCCGAGGTCCTGCGTTCAAGTTCACCAGTTCAACAGCCTGAGACCACCTCTGCGTGCCAGCCTTTCTTCTACTCGAAACCAAAGGAAAGATGGAAATTTGCCTCACCGATGAACAATACCAAGTCGGTTTATCATCTCCATTCGAAAATTGTCTGTAGCTGTCGCTTGGCAGAAACAGAAACCAACCCAGACCCCAGACCCCAGAGATTATGAAAATCAACGGCCTTGTCATTGCTTGAGCACCTTGAGGACCCCCCCATATCCCAGCAAATGTATTATCCTGGTGCGGACGGAAAATCCTGGTTTGGGACCCCCCATGTACGATATTTCGCACCGAAATTCACCAAAAATAGACTACATGTTTGAATTTTCGCGCGGCTGACTCAACCTGGTCGGGAGCGAGGTCCGATATTCTGTGGACACTTTGACCTCGGATCTTCTTCTGCTCAGAGTGCCTCAGATGAGACAAACTCTCAGCAGCCACCAATTCACAGCGTTTCCATACAACTTAAGCTCCCGCCCACTGTGAGTGATCCGTAACCTGCTATTCAAGACCATTCGGGACAAGGGGAAGCGATGGGCGGCCGATGGAGAGCAGAGCTTTGCGCAGCAGCAATCCCAGGGCGTTCCTAAAGCCGGTGCATATGAAGTCGGATGAAGACGACGTGTTGGGAATACAGATAGTCATTTACAGTCTCTGCATCCGTTTTTTTATTTCCAGAAGGCAGTTTAGGGGTTAGAATACCTTTTTAATACCCAATGCGGACGGCAAGCTTGAATTTTAATGTTAGACCTTTTGCGCTGACGGAAACAAGCGAAAAACCTGGGGGGACATCCCAGTGCGGCGAAAAATGGCCAAAAACGGTAAAAATCACGACGGACAACAACGCCAAAATTTGGCCCTTTTGGATCAAACATTAGCCGGCATATGGGGGGGTCCTGCACCTTGGGACGACAACTCTCATGTAAGCAGCAGATTATCAATCATCATGCATCAGTCCCGTCTAATCCTTGAGATACGCCAAGGAGAGAAAGATCCCTCTTCACTGGCTCTCTTTGCTGCAGAATACTATTACCTGGACGCGAAGTCTGACCGCCGCTGGAAATGGTGGCGCTGACTCGGAGCACCGAAAAACTCATTTCAAAGCTCTCCGTTCTGCGCAAGGTACTACCCTGGACCTCATCCATTGAGTTGAGTATGTGATGCACCCGCCTCCGTTCGGTCCGCGATCGTTGACGAAGTCCAGGCTACTGCTGTGCGTACCAATGGGCCAAGTTGACGACGCTTCCAGGGGGCTCACAGCTCTGGCTTAATCCATCGACTGTTCTTTTCCTCTCAAAATTCGCAGACAGCGTTCTGACGGGTTTCTCCGCAATTATAGACAATGCATCCTTTAGCAAGGAAACCGCTCACGGTCTGCTCGCGTCCGGCCTCGGCACGTGTAGAACACCGAAAGGTGCCTGCTTTATATCCGCCGTCATTGATCGCTTGGAGTTTCGACTCCTACCCCTAGCTACACTTCATCCCTTCTGCGTTCGGCGACCACGTTCAGCATCCTCACATCCGCCTAGGATACCGCCCCTCAATTTTTAACAGTCATGCCGGGTCTTCCACCAGAACTTATCCGAAGAATTGTCAGCTACTTTCGCTGTGACTCCGACTACACGTTCTTAAAACGTGCCTGCCTCGTTTCTTCCAGCTTTCGAAAACCTTGCCAGGAAGTCCTATTCTCAGAGCTCGCGCTCTACCCGTCCGAGGATTCGTTTGAAACGTCGATAGGACAAAGGTTTCTGTCACTTTTGGACGAGTCCCCATTTGTCGCCCGCTATGTGAAATCCCTTACCATCCTTGCCAACTCTGGTGCCGCTACGAAATGGCTTGCTAGTGATGAAGCACTTGAAGCCATCCTTGGGAGACTTGCCGCTCTCCAAATTATCACCGACTTCACGTTCGTCTACATCACCTCCGGACAGTGGTATACGGTCCCGGCGCAGACGAGGGAGTCAATCGAGGGACTTTGTCAGTCTCCGTCTCTCTCGTCGTTATCCATAGAGTACGGTCCCATCTGCCTTGTCACCTTCGCATCACCATCCATCAAGCGTCTGACTTTAACCAACCTCATTGTTGAGTCAGATTGCATGCTCCCTTCCTCCCTCCTCGGTTCGACAACGCCAATCCACCGACCAAAGCTGAAGCAGTTAAACATCCACCCCCACCCAACTCGAGATTTATCTCGAGTCATCCCCTTTTTGGTGGGTCCGTCCGCATCAGTCGACATTACTGGACTGGAGGTGCTCTCGGTAACCGAGAGCTCCATGCCTATCGAAGAGTATGGGCTGATCAATTGCCTACTGCTCCCGTGTGCCTCATCGTTGCGGGTACTTGCTTTGACGCTAGATCCTACTGGTCCCCTTTCAGGGGGTGAGTGGAGCTGATATTCATTTCTTGGTCGTTATACTGACTTCGTACAGCCAATCTCAGATCTTTCATCAACCTTTCGACCCTTGCAAACCTACGAGAGCTGTCCATCCAGGTTAACAACTTCTTCCGACGATGGCAAGAGCCAAGAGGATTACACCTGCTACCCAGTCTGCTCAAGGCGACGCCCCTCGCTGGTTCACTCGAATCGTTCAACCTCTACATCATCCACCACCACGGAACTTACCAACGATATCTACATGGCGGGGAGCTTGACCTTTACCAATACGACGTCTGGCAGGAAATCGACGTCGCTCTTACCGATAAAAAGCAGTTCCCGGAATTGAGACGCGTCAAAGTGACTGTCGTCGATGATTATTTCTCTGGTAAACCGACGAGACAATGGGTCGAGGAGTGTATTCCCCTTGTAAAGAGAGGAGGGCTTCTTGAAGCTCGCGCTATGACCTGTAAGACCTTGTCCCTCGTTCACCTGATTACTGATGTACTCAATTCTGGTTGTTCTAGATTTAGCATACGAGGCTTGAATGCTAATACTAGCATGTGTCTCCCCTCCTCTCAACGACAGTCTTCATCACCAACTGATCAACATAATAATATATTTCCTATGATTTCCGTTATAATATTTAACTGGACGAACTACACAGGTGTGATTCCTGATATGTAGGTCAATGACGAGGGACTTACTGTTTGTCCTAAATAAGCGCCTACTGCATTGCCTCTGTGTCTTCGACCCGGCTTGCCGGTGGTCACGACGTCTTCGTGAGAAAACAAGGTTGAATTCAGACCAGCGCACAAACTCCTGCCTCAGACCACGTTCCTTCCCCCACAGCTACCCATCACAAACCAACCAACCAAACCTTCCGCTGAGCAAACATGTCCCAGAGGCCACTTCGCCGATCTCAAGTTCTTCAAGTTGCAAGAAGAGCCATCCGGGTGCTAGAGAGCCAAGGGTATGAATGTTGTTTATTCGGGAGCACCGCATGTGCTTTGTACGGTATGCAGAACAGAACACCCAAAGTGAGGGCTCAAGGGCGCAAAGTCTCCTTTTCGATCCATGTGGCGTCGTTTATCAGTGCGCAATACTGAGATTCCTTGCAGGACGTCGATCTGATCGTCATGAATCCCGACCAGTACTTTGGTACAAATACCGAATACCTCAAGGACATCCTTGTTGAAAACGACTCTAACTTCTACCTCGTCAACTCCAGGAATCCGTCTGCAACATACCGCGTCCTATGGTATCGACTTCCGCGCCAGAGCGAACAGCGTTGCAAAGTCGATATCCTAGTCCCCGGTTTGCTCAGCATTCCCCACTTGAACCAGGAGGAACTTGGTGCACCAGAGCCTGAGACAGATCTTCCTGTCCTGCCACTGCTAACCCTCCTTCTTCTCAAGCTTCGTGGATGGACAGATCATCGCGAAGACGAGAGGTATTGGGTACAAGAAAAGGTCCCAGAGGATGAAGATGACATCGAGGAGATGTTGGACCTGGCTATGAGCAAGTATTCAGCCTACGTGGAGGATGAGGTTGGGCTATGGTCGCGCTCATTCCAGGAAGAATCGTCGGAAAGGATTTCGGAGTATATCCAAGAGTGGCCGGGTACCATGGATTCCTGGGATGCTCTGGGACTGCGTGACTTGCGATATTACTGATTGTACGTTCGTTTGATTCGTATTTCTTGATTATAAGTTTTCAAGTTTCCACAACTGGTCTACTGATGTCGGTATACTAGCACGGACTGGAGCTGCGTGTATGCTAGATGATAACACTGTGATATCGTGTGGATACTAAATATACGTATTACAATTGGCGTAACTAATTTGAACATGGCTCACTGCTCGTATGTGACGAACTCGTCCTTCAACGTAGTTCTTAAACGTCAATCAAACCTAGTCGTTTAATATACTCTCATTTGAGCTTTAATCAAACGATACATAATATAGATGGTAGTTCGGAGATTGCAACGAATACTTGAACGCGACCGTAATACACAAAAACGAAGAACACCACACATGTGTGGGTGGACTCTAAAGATCGAAGTCTTCCCCTATTGCAGCCATAAAGTGGAGAATGCAATTGCGCCGTCATGAGTGACATGATCATAAGGACAGGGTCCTTTCTGAAATTCCAGAGACGTGCGTCAGAGTCGAAAACTGCATCGCGAAAAAGCCTGACAAGGGAGGTCATCCATTAGCGTTTGATGTCATCGTCGAAATTAGGCTGCATAGCGTCCAATATCTCAACGAGATTCTTTCCGCCAGAGAAGATCTGTTCAAACTTCCAGGCACGCAGTTCCTTAATGACGCCCGTTGCCCACTCAGCAGCAACGGCTGGGAGTGGTACACGCCTTGTCTCCTTGAAGTTATAGCGGAGGCCAGCCCAAAGGAGAATATACACGAAAGATTCCAAATCGTGGCGATAAAAATGTGGGGAACTTGGGGAACCAGCTCCATAATGTGCTGATCGCCGACAATCGAAGCGAGTAGGGCTTTGGTCTTGAGAGCACAGGTGGCCCAGCCGTTCAATTTCACGCGGTTGTGTAGGATAGATACGACCTCGAAACTGTGCCAATATGATGCTTCCGTCGCACCGCGGGGCAAAACAGAGTCGCAAACACCATTTGCCCCTACTTCTACCGGGAAGTCAAAGAATGCCCCCCGACATTTCGACAACCGGATCGTTGATGCATTGAATTTTGCCTGGACATTTGTGCAAGTAGGCTTGAGGAATGGATTGTGTCCAGAAACTCCACGATTAACACTCTTGTACAATGCCTAAAGGAGGAGAGCGAACAAGCCCGGTTCTTCAACGAGGTTGAATGCAGCTGTCCTCGTCACGAGCTGCCTGTCGTAGTACCAAAGTGTGATATTGAACGATTTGACAAAAATACCGGTGGTGTAAAGGCGATATGTCTTCGTGAGGCACTCTGCTGCGTGGGCTGCCAACTGAGCGTTCTCAACGGATACACCCAAATCATCTGCCAGGTCCATGCAGAACCGCTTTGCTGGGTTGAGAGAGCCCTCGCTATCGTTCTCGTTCTCGTCTGCGCAGCGCTTGCGCTTGGTCCCCGCTGCATAGGACTCATCCGTAGCTGTATCAGTGTCGCTGGTAATGCTCTGCAGGTCACGAGCAGAGGATCGTTGGGAGCTGTAACCAGATGGCGTGGCTGTTGCGGCAGCATTCTGAGTCCTGCGCTGGTGAACACGATTGGGCACACGTTTTTGAATGAACTCTATCGGATGCTGCACAGCTCCCCACTTGGGAGCCATGTTAGATAGACCAGGTCTCTGCATTATTACGACGCTGAGGGTTTGGGTTCCAATATCACCACTTGGCTCAACAGTAACGTGCTGGGCAGTCCGGGTAGATGTATAGCTATTGCTACTGGCAACATCATACCCGCCAGTGGTAGCACTATTTTCTGTGGATTGGCGTTTGTGGCAAGAGGATACCGCGTCCACGTTTTGCCAGATGATGTTGGTCAAGTTGTCGAGCGACTGCTGATCTTCTCCGTCCACGGTCTCAATGACAGTACGAAGGACGCCCCTGGTAAGCTTCATGAAGGGCTGATACATTTTATCCTTCGCTTCGCCAGTGATGCAGGCCGCCTGGTACTCCTTGAGCTCCTCTTGAGGCAGCGCCCACTTGGTGGTAGTAATCCTCCCTATATTCTTCTTGTTCAGACCGAAGATGTTCTCGGCAATGATGGGGATGCTGAGTTTGTCGACGATGCTACCGTTGACTTCGCCCTGGATGTAATTGCATTTGAGGTTATCGTTTTCCGCGTCGCAGAGGGTTTCCGTGTGTGGAGGGGACACAGTCCTGGGTTGGGCTTGGTTCGACATCCAATCTAGAGCCCTCAGTTGGCTCAGTAGAGGCGCCTCTGGTAGAAGAAAGGTCGAGCACATACCAGAAACTCGAGATGAGCTCAAGGTGTTGAAGCTGATTCGAGTCACAGGTCGCCCTCTACCTCGGTGGTCAGGAATTTGCTCAGTTGTTGGACGCCATGCAGCCAGACTTCGACGACACCATTAAGAATCTGTGGATTCTCCCCCTTGTTCATCTCTTCAACGATGCAGTCTTTAATGCAAATCATTGTCTCTACAAATCCAGGAATGATGGAACCATTAACTTCTCTACCTTGATGGCTGCAATTGGGGAAGACGAAGCCTTATAGTGTCAATAGTTCTTGATTCAGTTATTAGGCAGTTTGTATCTTTATGCTAAGTATGGTATTGTACATTCGTACACCCTTAGTCAAAATATTTCCTTGTAAAGTACTGAGTACTTGGCCCAATTCAAGTCTCGACACGTTGAGCGTGCACTGGTAGGACACTGACACTGTTAGAATAACGCTTTGAGCAGTTGCACATCTGAACCAATAGATACGGGTAGGCATGCATTTATGAGCAATTGTAAATGCACTCTTATCACCTTACTATTCAGCAGAATATAAAAAAGCGGCGAGACTCGACAGTTCTCGGTCGACACCTATTTTTGCTCTTCCTCCTCTTTCGCCGAAGAGAACTTGAGGTTGATAGCAGCCATATATGATATAACGAGGCCATTAGTATATTTCGTACTGGATTGATTTCAAAATGTATGGTATACCTGACAGACAGAGAGATATTAGTGATGAGAGTGTCAGGGGGGGCTTGTATAGTCCGCCTATTTAAACTATTCCATGCGAATCCACAGTCCACCCTGAACCCCAAAGTTAACTCCAGACTAACTGTATGGATAAAACCGCTCTCACCTTTACGAACAGTGTAAACGTGACGCCTTAGGTGATCTTGTCGGTGCCCTTGACACCCTCAGCTGCAGCCCACTCCTTCTTTGGCAGGGACTCGGAAGGTTGGGCGCCTAAATCCAGCGTGAACTTGGAGAACTGCTGCAAAATGCGCACAAGGCAAAACGAGATCTCGTTGTAAGCAAACTGTGATTTCGGCTGTCAGGCTTTCTATTACTTGTGTATATAAGACAAGGAGAGCGTACCTGTTGGCCGAGGCAAATGCGCGGTCCGGCATTGAAGGGCAAAAAGATGAACGGGTTGGGGGTCAGGTACTTGTGTAACCGTTCGTCGAGGAATCGATCTGGGTCGAAGATGTTCGCTGTGTAATTCCTAGTTAGCAGGGCCATCGAATGATACGTTGTGAAATGCACCATCAGGTCCCCATAAATCTTTCCTTCTATGCATAAGATACACGGAGTATTGCACTAAAGTACCAGCTGGAACAAAGAGAGGATTGGAGCCGCTTTTAGTGTTTAGAACGGTGTCTTTGTTGGATGTTCGTTCGTTAAAAGGTCTGTCGCAGAAGATTAGCTCATGAATATCACTCAGACAGCAGAACTTACACAGGCGGGTACAACCTAAAGACCTCTACAAAGCGCCAATAAATCCAAGTTGACAGCGAGAAGAGTGCCGTCAACTTACCATTGATAAAGGCGCGGAGGTATTTCATTTCCTTGATATTTTCAAAGGTCGGTGCCCTCGACTCACCGACCTTATCGAATACCTCTTGCCTTAACTTCGCAGTAATATCCGGATGCTGGGTGAGGTTATACACGGCGAATGTCAAAGTGGTAGAGGTCGAGTCTTTGCCAGCAACTAGGAGATTCAGGAGCTGTACATGGGTCAAAACTGGACAACTCGTGGTCAATGAAAGAGTCACTAACTTCGTCTTTCAAGAGGGTGAGATCTATCAGCATCGAGTAAGTCAGCAAAGCAGTACCATTAATTCATCACGAGACGGAGGTTCACCCTGTGTTTGGGAAAGGAGCTCTTGCAACAAACACTCTGACTTTTCCGTCTCGTCGCGACCCTTCCTCTGCTCCAAAGCACGCTGGACGATCGGCTCAATGAACTGATCAACGATTTTCTTCTTTGGAAGGACTCTATCGCCAAAGATTTCGCGCAGAGGCCAGTCATTACCAAGGAGAGTACACTCAACCAGTTCGTATAGTGCGGAATCAAAGGAGTCGGCGAACGCATTGGATGGGTGGTCGGTGAACTCGCGGCTGTTCTGGCGACCAGAGTTTGCGGGGTAGGCGAGTCCGGCTGAAAGACAATCCATGCCGACTCCGAATAGGAATGAGCAGGAAGAATCCAAGGCGAATTTAGTAACGAGGTCCTGTGTGGATAGTGAATTGTTTATATTTATTAGAGCCGAGTTCAGGAAGTAAAAGAGATGAAGGGCCAGACCTGGAAATCAATGGCATAGCCCTCAGATAACCTTTGCTTAGCGATTGCAAGGGTTGTGTCCATGTAGCTGTCGATAAGCTCGAAGTCGCTGATTTTGTCGCGAGAGAAGAAAGGCCGTGTCATGTTGCGGTGGAACCTACCCAACGAGAAGCGGTTTAGCGAACCTTATTTCCGGCATCTTGGTAAGTGATTACCTCCAGATTTCGCCTGTGATCCTACATCAGGGTGGCATAGTAATATCTCTGTGATGACGACATACCGTCAGAGTTAAAGACGCCTTTCCCTAGTAAAGCTTCATTACGATAGATACCGGATTCTCCTATAAAAAGGGAGCTAAGATTAAAAACACGGTTTATGAAAGCTCGATCATGGATGCGCGCCTTTCTCAAAGTTGTCAAACTGAGTAGACAAGAGGGCCTGAGGTGTATCGCCTTAACTTATTTATCACATCCCTGGAAAATACCATTACGAACCTTGATATGGTCGGGCTCCGTGGTCCAGACCTGTTTACGGAATGAGCTTCGTGAAACCAATTCTACTGAGGAATCTGGCGTACTTGGCTGTCCATTAATATGTGAACTTGGAAAGCGTGGCCGTATGTCTTGGACCACTCCTCAAGAATATCACCTAGACCACGTTGAGGGTCAGAGAAAGCCATGGCTCAAGCGAGTTACCATGCTTACCAACGTAACCGTTTCTGAACATCTCCGATAGATCCTTGAGCAACGAGATGCCTGCAAAGTAGGGCCAGGGTTCCTTCACTCGAGGAACGACTCTGGCGCCAAGCTTCCTCGCCTTGACCATATCGGAAAACCGTTTGTAGTAAACCTTCATAACCAGATGAAGAGGTTTGGAGAGGGCGACTGCAGCAACGACGACCCAGGTTGGAGCAGCCAGAAATTGTCGTTGTTCTAGAGCGTAGACTGCGCCATAGGTCACCAAAGGGGGGAGAATGAGCGATGGTAGAAGTTCGAAAATGTATCGACGACCTGGCGAAACGTCCATGATCTGGATGAGTGATCAGTAAGGCGGAAAGGCGAATGCGGTTTCATGTCCTTCAAACTTGCACGTTTTATTTAGTTCGCTTGGTCTGACCGAGCTCAGCGCGTGTGGGTGTGAAAGCGCTATGCGCCTCATGGGAGACGGGCCTCGCGTTTCATGCTGGCGTTGACGAGGCTTGTTGTCGACGACCTGCGGCCCCAATACTGCGCTCAATTCTAAGCGTTGTTGACTGACAGGCAACATGAGCTCACCTTTCAACGGGTTCTTGTCTTACTTGCATGTTTATCCGTCCCTCTGAGAGACGGCCAGTTATACCCAGTTGTGCTAGTGACCCTGACAAAACCGGGATGGGGAAAGTCATAGCGCCCAGGAAGTAGAAGCACGAGCACAG
Organism: Coprinopsis marcescibilis; assembly: GCA_004369085.1. NCBI lineage: Eukaryota > Fungi > Basidiomycota > Agaricomycetes > Agaricales > Psathyrellaceae > Coprinopsis > Coprinopsis marcescibilis. The sequence continues at coordinate 92,712 of ML210259.1, forward strand.
TCAGGGAAGTGGACATTTCAATCGGGCTCTGCGGTAACCCACTCCGTGCGATCTTGGGCGGGTTTCCAGTCCGGTCGCATACAGTCACATTGGCCTGTCAGATATTACGCTCAGTGCCCTTACCGAAGTTCAATTTTTTTTTGCCCGCCAGCCCGAACTCGACCGTTTCCAGAGTCTAAAGATATTGTTTTCGAACCTAGAAACAAGGCTACATGATGGAAGTTCGAACCAAGCGTTTTCGCGTGCTCCCTTGGAAGGGAAGCTCCATGGGATCACTCCCCGGGCCGGCATACGATCGCATCGCGGTCAATCGACGCAGGCCAAAATTTCTTTGGCAGCGACACCAACGACCAAAGACTCCTCTTCGCTGCGACAATGACCAAGTATATTCTCGTATCGGGCGGCGTTGTCAGTGGCATTGGCAAAGGTGTCATTGGTGAGTTCTCAACAGTTTTCTAGATCAGTCTAGTGGGATCTTAATCATTATTGATTACTTGCCGTGAACAGCATCCTCGACCGGCCTTTTGCTGAAGACGACGGGCTTGAAGGTCACTGCTATCAAGATCGACCCGTATATGAACATAGATGCTGGGACTATGAGGCCTACTGAACACGGTGCGCAGTGGTGTCACGCGGATAGCGCGTTCCTAACACTTTCAAAGGCGAGGTGTACGTCTTGAACGACGGAGGAGAGGTTGACCTAGACTTGGGAAACTATGAACGGTATCTGAATGTTACCCTCTCCCGGGACAACAACATCACGACTGGAAAGATCTACAGGGAGGTCATTGACAAGGAGGTGAGTACGATCGCACTATATGCGTTCCCCAGGAACAGGAGCTGACCACAGGACATCTCTTCTAGCGCAAGGGAGAGTATCTGGGAAAGACCGTCCAGATCGTTCCTCATATAACGAATGAGATTCAAGACTGGATCGAACGCGTTTCCAAGATTCCCGTCGATGAAACTGGCGAAGAGCCCGATGTGTGTATTGTTGAGGTACGTCACCTTTTCTTTATCGGATCTGGCGCATGGGGCTGATTGTGTTACGACTAGCTTGGGGGAACCGTCGGTGATATTGAGTCCGCACCCTTCGTGGAAGCTATGCGGCAGTTCCAGTTCCGCGTAGGTCACGATAACTTTGCCCTCATTCACGTCTCGCTCGTCCCGGATATGCATGGAGAGCAGAAAACCAAACCCACCCAAACCACTGTTCACTCTCTCCGAGGCCTTGGTCTCCTGCCAGATTTGGTGCGTTTCTATCCTCGACCTGATGTACTGGTTTTGAACTATTTGTAGATCGCTTGCCGCCTCCTCGTTCCCCAACCGTTGAACCCAGCCACAAAAGACAAGATCTCCATGTTCTGCCATGTCACCTCTGAGCAGGTCTTTGGTGTTCACGACGTTTCGTCGGTCTACCATGTCCCTCTCCTCCTCCAATCTCAAGGAATCGTCGAGTACCTTACCAAGCGCCTCAAGCTTGACCAAGTACATATCACCAGTGAAATGGCGAATGCGGGCAAGTCGTTGGGAACGCGATGGAGGGATCTTACTACTGGGTTTGTCTTTGTTATTTATCACTTTTCACTTTTTGCTAACGTTAATTGGCTATAGTCAGGAGAGACTTTTCGATACCGTAACCATTGCCTTGGTGGGCAAGTATACCGACCTCAAGGACTCTTACATGTCTGTCACCAAAGCTCTCGAGCACTCCGCCTTCAGAATTCACCGAAAACTCTCTATCCGAGTGCGTCTCTTTCTATTGCTCCCCAGTCCTATGCTCATGAATTGTTTGCGTCCTTCAGTGGGTGGAATCTTCAGACCTCGAGCCCGAGACACAAGAAACAAACGCCGCCGCCTACCATGATGCTTGGAGGGCCGTTGTCGGTGCAGGGTAACGTATTCGGCATTTACATCTTGGCCAAACTACTGATTTGGTCCCGCTCAGGGGTATCCTCGTTCCTGGTGGATTCGGCAACCGCGGAACTGAAGGCATGATGCTCGCCATCAAGTATGCACGAGAGCAAAAAATACCCTTCCTTGGCATTTGCCTTGGTTTCCAGTTGGCTGTGGTCGAGTGGGCAAGGAATGTGATGGGAATTCCTGGTATGTTTGCTGCCCCCTTTTTATTGTCCGTGGAGCTTACGGATGCTCGTGGTTTAGATGCAACATCTGCAGAGTTTAACGCGCAGGCCGAGCACCCTGTCATCATCTTCATGCCTGAAATCTCCAAGACCCACATGGGTGGTACCATGCGGTTGGGCTTGAGGCCCACTGTGTTCGAGCAGGGCACCGATAAGTGGTCCAAGGCGAGGAAGCTGTACGGTGGTGCCGGCACGATTTGGGAGAGGCATCGTCACCGCTACGAGGTCAACCCGGAATATGTGGACAGGTTGGTCAGCAGTGGGTGTATCTTCGCGGGCAAGGATGAGAAGGGTGAACGGATGCAGGTGTTGGAACTGCCAGGTGAGTTTCCATGTGTCCTATCGCCGTTGGGATGTCGATGTTAATTATCGTGTGATTTTCAGATCACCCTTATTTCCTTGGGTTCCAAGCACACCCTGAATTCTGCACGCGACCATTGAACCCTTCGCCACCGTTCCTTGGATTTGTGGCTGCGTCTGCTTCGCTCAAGGAGTTTGAGAAGCAGGTTGCGTACCAGCTGAGCTCTTTTGAGCCTCCTCATCCCGAACATTCCATGGTGAGCGAAGCTCTTCTCAAGGGCGCCTCGGAGGCTGTACTCCACGCCAACGGGAACGACGTGCACGGTGTCGAAATGACGGATTAAACTGGGGTGGACATTCGGATGCTGCTTTCGTTGCTTGTTATTTAGATGGATTATGATCTACTCGTGTGTATATGGGTCTCCGTCGATGTTGTGTATTGACATTTGTATGTTGTGAACTGCCGCAAAAGTATGAAAGTAATCGATAATTGTAGATTTAGTTGTACCTATAATGAAATTTGTAAGGGGAAACCCTCCTCGAATGAAATAAAATGGCTTTGGATGGATGCACTCACCAATTTTAATCTTCCAACCCTCGCTCTCTTCACGGATATTTTTCGGTGGCGTAGATAAGATACAACTGCACGTAGAGCAAGCTAGACTCGGACTTGAATTTTGAAGACCTGTCGTGGACAACATTTGGTGAAAAGAACTCCCCTCATTTCCCCATTGGAAGTTTGATTTTGACGTCCCTTCACAAGTTGATAGCAACGAAGTTCCTTGATCGACATGCTTATCTCTGGGTAATTCTCCGTTATCGCTCGGTAGCTATTTCCATTGATTTCTCCGCTAACCTTGCAGCAAGTTCATGAATAGTCTATTTGTTATCTTATCTACTGAAACGTGGGTTTTGGTTTATAAACCGTTACTATCAAGATATGGCCCCCTTTTCCAATCCTCTTCCCGCTCCTGGCCGCATTTTGAGGGATATCGATATCCTCTGATATCCCAAAGCCCCTCTTCTAATCGTTCAAGCGCGTCTCGGACATGTTCCACGTGTAGTGAGGAGCATTCTATCTCATCAATTTGGAATGTGGTACAGTCGACACCGTCTTATCCCATAACGGTTGGGGGAAGCCCAAGGTTATGGGATTTCACGGGGTATGGGTTAAGGAGGAGGCTTCCGTAAATAGAAAAAAATTCCCATGATATAGGGTCTTGTATTGGATGTACAGTCGACACCGTCTTATCCCATAACGGTTGGGGGAAGCCCAAGGTTATGGGATTTCACGGGGTATGGGTTCAGGAGGGGACTTCCGTAAATAGAAAAAAATTCCCATAATATAGGGTCTTGTATTGAATGTAGTCTATTTCTTGAAAAAATCAGTAATTCGCGTATCCCTCTTAGTCTTCGCCTCCTCCAACCCGAGATCCCACTTCAAGGAGGCTAGGAGAGAGCTTATCACCCTTCTTTAACCTCTCAGTGAGTTCATTCCGCCGCTGTTCATGATTTTGAGACAATTTCTGTAGGCCTTGTTGCAATATCTCGAGTGTAACAGATGCCATTGTTGCTCAGCATGCTG
>ML210260.1:0-96073 GCA_004369085.1 Coprinopsis marcescibilis
TACCACAACAAACGCGACGCTGATCCAGCGGCGGAAGACATATTCAGATCTGGTAGCGGTTCCAAACCTCGTCGCGACAACGGTTACTCGGTGCGGTGGCAAGAATGTAAGTATAGCAACGAACGAACATGAAGTATCGAGGGGAACTGTGTGTCACCGGGAGTCACCGCGGCAGTGACAGGCGCATTTGTCGGTCACTTGACACTGACGTGACGCCGACCAATTACTATTTCGGAAAATGAGTTACCGACCTTTGTGGTTTAAACGGAATTATCTCAAGCTCGTCAATATCGCGTACTTTATCGCGGTAAGCTCACGAGCGTTCTGACCCATAGCCACGGAGACCGGAATTTTAACCCCAGATGTGAAATAGGCGAGTAGTAGCGGAAAACGGAAGTTATAGCCACCGTCGAATCGCGTAAAAGTAGAACCTATAGTATCAGTGATGGAAATAATTCAGTACGAAACTGTCTACATGGGGGAAGAAATGGGGCGTGGACTCCCACTTACTTGAGGGTTGCACAGTTGAGGCGGCTAACTACAATTTGTAGTCTGAAAATGACCACTATACCTACTCAGATGACCATCCGGTGGCGCAGAATGCCATTTATGATGCATAGCTTTGAGAATGACTGCATCGGGAATGAAAATATGGTCGAAGATAACTTGCAATACCAGATCAATTAAAGGAGTCAATCTATCTTTATCGAAAGTAACTACTTTGAATTTGGCTCGGCTTGGAGAACAACACACTTGGAGCAGGATACCCGGTGATTGAGCGGCCTTGCTTTTCATCGCCACTCCATAACCATCGAAATTGACGGTGGATATAGCAGCAATCCATTGAGCTTCATGCATGATAATATATCACGGGGACACGGAAGAGGGGTCTTTCATTATCAAAGTGCCACAACTGAATGGAGTCCGGACACTCTTGATAATTGACTTCACACGACAGCCTGAAGTCAGGGACACGAGGAGGAGAACGAGGTTGCCTACTCGTGACGATTAGCACCACAACAAGGCAGCAAGGAGCCTGTTACAGTCCATACCTAGGAATAGAGTTCAATTGAGCTGTGATCGCAGGCTGCAGAAGGTGAGTATGCGTTGCGGAAGAGTTTTATTGAGTAATGATATCCTAAAGGGCCGCGGATTAGGCAAGAAGGGAGAGATTGTTGGCTTAAGAATTAGAAACATCTGATCATCCTCACGGGACATGTCTGCGCATGCGATGTCGGGGTTGGAAATGATGTGCAGAGAGAAAGTAGCAGTTGCCAGCCGTCGACAGGCGAGGCCTCTTTAGCGAAGGATAACACGGTGGTGTTTACGCGATGTGATGAACGGTCGAGGATAGGCGCACATTGTGTAGGCCGTCGTATGGAGCGGATGATAAAAACGTGAGGCATAAACTCAGTGTTTCGGAGAGAGCTGCGGTCCAATTATGTGAACAGGCCCTGGACAAACGTGAGTTGACTCGGAGAAGGTCCACCCCAATTCGATGAGATTCATTAGGGTTTGATACGGATCACCGAAATGGAAGCAAGGAAAAAGGTATATAACACATAGTCAGGTACCTTTGGCCACTCGACAAGTTTGGGAATGTGTTATAGAGTAGGGCTGTATAGGGAGATCCAGAACAGAGATCTTGGAGGAGATCTGAACAGAACAGGCATTCGTCCAGAGCGCACGGCGGTAGTCCCAGACTCGTTTCAAGCATGGGTTTTTGAATTATAAGCCGATCCAAGTGTTTCAAAGCTAGCCGCCAAGGTTCTGCGGATTTAGACGCATTGGAACTCGTAGAACGACGTAGAATCAGAGGTCGGACGAGGCTGGTGTTGGGCACGGCAGTGTTTGAATTTCCATTAGGGAACTACAATTGCCTGTCAGATAGACTCACGTTGCGCTAAGCAAGGTTTCTATCGTTGGTTGGCCAACCACCAGAGATTACGAATTTGGACCCGGAAACGCATTGCGAGTGTGATATTTGGCGGTGCTGGAGTCCGAGTCCGGTGTCCGCTCAATTGAGCCCTTTCTAGCCATTTCTTCCCGTCGAGAAATCTAGTCAAACTTGGTCGTCCAGCAGAAGACATACGAGAGAAGGCAACCGCAATTGCTTGAGGTAGGGTTATAGTTGACTTAGAAACGAGACTTTAATTTCAACCAGTGGGTTTGAGGAACACTACGAACCGTGCGTGGGAAACGAACCGGCCTGGTCTGTTTTCGCGTAATCATAAGCGGTCAGGAAACCAGCCGGACCGGTTCGAAGCATCTGCACGTGATGAGGAGGGAATGCGAGGTCACGCGCTCCACGACATGTATCCCTCCAAAATCCCCAATTCGATGGACTACACAGATTTTCCTTCTTCCTTCGATGTGGATTCTCCAAGGTCGATAAATCTGAAGCCGTCGGGGTCTACATCATCAGGGCTACGCTTGGTTTTACCACCTTTGAAGAGTATCTTAGCAGCGAAGGGAAACAAGAAACCGAGTACAAAGAAACACTCAGGATCGACGTCGTTTGCGCAGTCACCCATTGTTCAGGATGTCGAGCTTGTCGAGAAAAGGGCTCCGAGGCCAGTCAAGCTAAAGCCTTTGAAGGAGGTTTTATCGAAACTTATTTATCAAATCAAAAAGTGAGCAGGAACAGTCGTCAGAGGGTGATGTCTGACAAGTTCTAACGAGTTACATCTAATTGCATCCAGGAAGGATGATTACGCATTCTTTTTGACTCCTGTCGATGCCAAAAACGTTCCAGGCTATCTCGATGTGGTCACAACACCGATGGATTTTGGTACGATGTCCGACAAGGTCAACAGAGGAAGATATCGGTCGTTGGACGAATTTGCGGTACGTGATGTCTGATAATTTGCCGTGGCGTGATTGCTGATTGCTTTGACTTGGCCGGTACAGACCGATTTCAGATTGGTCACGACTAATGCAAAGATATTCAACCCGCCTGGCTCGATATATCATCATGAAGCCGAAAGAATCGAATCTTGGGGTATCGAGCACATCAGCAAGGCAGCTGGGACGGTCATTCAATACGAGGCCGATTGGAACATAGACATCGAGAAGGAAGACGATGCTCCTACAACGGTCAACGTGGAGGACGAAGACGACGGGGATCGCGCAGGCTCTGTTGACGGCGATGTTGAACAGAGTCAGACCCGCGCTGGGTCTGTGACTTCACAACAACCGACTTCAGGAAGAAGAGGCCCTCGAGGTCCGTACAAGAAACAGACCCAGTCCAATAACACCTTAGCCGAATCTATGGAGCCAGACGGTCGACTGCCAGGCTCTAAGGATGGCCTTGGGTCGTTTCCCTCTGGGTCCGACTGGGCGAACACGATGCTCCATCTCAAGCTAAAAGGTACGTGACATGCCAACCCAAAGTCCCAGTTTCAGACAGCTAACCTCGCTTTGCGATACCAGGGAAGAGATATAAGACAAAGAAGGAGCGGATGCGGATAGAGAAGGAAGGTCCACCCATGCTACCAGACGGAAGTCTTGACTACACAGAAAGTGCGTAGTTTGGCTTAAATTTGGGTTATAATCGATGCTCATATCAACTTCAGTGGAGGACCCTTTTTCTGTGCTGTCATTCTTCGTCCCTGACCCGCCGATGCGCCCTTCCCTCATCCCTCTTTACCCTCCACTATTCTCTGTGTCAACCCCGCTACAGTCGCAAGATACGGTGCAAACCCACCCACAGCCCCCTCCCCAAGATCACAACCGGCAATCCGTGCCGCCTTCACAGCCTGAACAAGATCCACCACAGGAATACCTTTTCCCTGCACCAACGAACATTCCCTCAAGCCATAACTTCCCCGACATTCCTCTGCTAGCTCAATCCACCTCCTACCGAGCTTCTTCATCAATCACCCGCAGTCACTGGAACATTTCACGTAATTTGACACGCAGGGGGAAAGATAAAGACGATGAAACGGAAATGTCAGAATTTCCATCATGGCAGACCCCTCGGGATGCTCACCCCGCCGACTTCGGTTCGTTTGCGTCACTTGCTGGCGAGCTAGCCGAGGAGATGCAGCGTCGCGGTTTAACTCCGAGAGTCGCTCAACCGGGCGAAGAGCAGCAAGCCAATTTCGATATTATAAGGGAAAGCGTCTCCTGTAACATGGCTCCGCGGGAAGAGGAAGAAGAAGGCGCCAAGAAGGTTCGTGATGCTGCCCCGCCAAGTGAGCAAGAAGACATAATCAAGAACTATTGGACCAAACATCGGGCTATCGAGGCGGAGAGCTACATCCGTGATTTAGTGTACGGAGGTGAAGATGGTTTGGCATACGTCCGGAGTCTCGCTGCCTTCATGGATTACGGCTCATCAGAGGTGGACAACATATTCATATTTTCTACTTATATACTGTCGCTGACAATATTATACCCAGGACCATATGGAGGAAGATGCACCGGAGGAAACGAAACCTGTATCTCAGGAGGAGACCAATTTGGGGATGCCGCTTGCGACATGGGTGGAGAAGAACGTGGTCGATCTGTTGACAGGTGGCCGTCATTCGCTCATCAGAGAAGCTGCACAGGTTCTCCATTCAAAGAACTGCAAGAACTTCGAAGGGCAGGGCCTATCTAATGGGCTGGATATCGTCAAGCCAGGAGTGTTACAACAGGTGGCAAAATCGCTCAATCTATATCCGCTTGCCAACGCGGCGCTCGCTGCCCTGATTTCCATCAACATGCACAAGATCGATATGGGGGCTTTGATTAAGACACCGCAGGAGCTGTTCCTGAGCGAGGAGGAGTGGTACGGGAAAGACCTCAAGGAAAGGCATAGGAAGAAGAAAGGAGCTGCTACGGTGAAGGACGAGGATGCGATGGATGTCGAGGATGGCACACTGTTGACCCCACAACAGCAAGAGGCGGATTACGAGCTGGAAGGACCGGAAGAGCTCAAGGAGGTGCTCGATTACTCTGCTGCTGTCATCCTAGATCTGAATCGCCGAAGGTCGACAACCAAGTCTGAGCAGGTATCACCGACCGCCCTCGTTGAAACTGTTTCGGCCGACAGAGATCCTGAAGATCCCGTCATGCGAAATCTGCGACTCAACCTCCTTGCCCTTGCGAAACGAGCGCCGTTGGATACCATTGCGCGGCTCCCAAAGGATTTGGTTCCCGAGCATATACGGCAGTATGTTCCTACGTTGGGGTCTACATAACCAGTCGGGGTTGAGCCTGACGATGCGGGGTTGGTGTGCCGTTATGTGTTGTGTTTCGAGATCATGAGGATGTGGTTGCGATGTGGGATGAATTGAGATGATCGGAAGGCGGGCGGAAAAAACGCAGACGGAAGCAAGAGGCGGCGGATTTGGGTCTCTGAGGCCGGTCAAGGTGCACCTACCCATCCACCCACCCAGTTTCAGTCCTTTATCCCGCTGAACTGAACACTACACATGCTCCATCGCCCGTTCAAATTCGCACACCTCTTTTGGCGCCACCCCATTTTCCCAGTCCCTCCTTCAAACTCGTTGATGTTATGAGGAGGGCATTTCGGGTTTTCATGACCATCAGTATCGCCCATTACTAAATTGGCAAGATTCGGGAACGAAACCAATTACCTTCTACGGACTGTGTTGGCCGTGTGGGTTGACGTTTCGCGGGCGTCTCTGTTTCCATATCCATGGTTGTGCATACGTACTAGGGACTACGTGGTCAAATCTCATGTTTGAATTCACAGATAATATATTCAAAAGTTATCTTGAGCGTATGTCGACGTCACAGACGTTCTGTGGTAACAGGATTTGCTTTATTAGCGATCACGACTCTTTTCGAAGAGTAACTGACTACTTAACGACTTAAGCAAATTATCGGTAAATCTGGACTCGTGTATCATCATCTGTTTATCTGCAACCAATTCCTAGAGTCCGATTTTGTCGCTTGGGACATCCATCTACCTTACAATGACCGGATCAGCTTCTGGGACCTGTTGTGCTAGTAATAGCCCTTGTTATCTCTCGCTGAGTTCAAGCCCTGAGTACCTGATTATCAGCTATCGATGTACACTGCCAACCGGCGAGTACTCGGGTTTCCTTTTATAAAGGAAGTTAAGACTAGATTCTTATACGACCACAAAGCTCCTGCACTAGGTTGCTCGGTTGACCCCCATACCCCCTCCACTCATTTAATTCCTCGTCTTCACAATCCTGATTACCTGGTCATATATCCAATGGCTGCTGGCGACGCGTTTCCAATCGACGCGGCGCAGCTCGTAGGGGTGTTTATGGAGAGCGTATTTTTCGGGTGCGTGTCTGATCCCCGGCGAACGGTGTGGTTCGTCTGACAGCCCATTTCAGTATGAGTTCCAGTCTACATTGAACCTCAACGGCGCATAACCCAGCTTACGACAGGAATTTACCTTTTATCCTTCGCCCGCTGCGTTTTATTTCTCTTCTGGCGCGACGGAGGGTTGAAGACCTGGAATGCGCTTAATCACAAGATGATCATCGCGGCCTTCTTGATGTGCATCATCGCTTCCCTTGATGTTGCACTCCACCTTCGACATGTCCTGGATATCTTTGTCGGGTTGAACAATTCGAATTCGAAGTCTGTCATCGCTGCGTTGAACGACACTTCGTCGTGGATCAACGTGATGAAGATGGCGTGTTATGTCGCTCAGACATTTGTTGGAGATGCCATCCTGGTGCGTTCTTATTGATGTTTATTTCTGAGGTGGTCATGAGCGCATATGGTGACTAGGCTTGTGGATGTAGATCCACCGCTGCTGGATTGTACATGGGAGGAATGGGCTCGTAATCATTTTGCCGATTTTGTTTTGGTTAGGGTTTACTGGTGAGTAATACAGCCTGTTGAAATTCCCGATCTGACAACGGGCGCTTGATAGCTTGTGGAGTGATGACCCTCTACATCCAAGCAACCTCGGATACCATGGGCGCCCTTCTAAAGGCTAAGAGCATTATGCCCTTCATTACCAGCATGCTAGTGTTAACTCTTGCAATGAATGTTCTGACCACAGGTGTGTCACTATGCGTTCCGTGACTCACGGCATTGTCCGTTCATCAACCTAATCGACTTTCCTCAGGGTTGATCGTCTACAGTCCGTGGAAGATCCAAAAGCCGTGGTTAAACACTCGGAGCACCTTCACGCTGCGGAGTCCATTTTCGGCGTTGCTGATTTTGTCGCTTGAGTCTGGGCTAATATACACTGTATCCATGGTCATTCTCTTTGCTGTATATATGGTTGGGAACAATGCACACTACGGAGTCTCCAACGCGGTGAGTGAAAAGGTCGCACTTCAAGGAGGGGGTTTTTGCTCGAAATATACTGATATGTCCCTTTTTTGTGACTTAGATAGTACAGATCATTGTAAGTCCAGGCCCTTATCTCCTGTATGCGAGAAGTTCATATATATGAACAGGGGATCACATTCAACCTAATGATTACCAGCGTCGGTCACGGAAATCATGCTGAAGGAGGGATCGCACCGCCCAACTCATTTATGTCTCCAGGTACGATTCAAATGGCCGCCGTTTATACAAGCCCCTGACGGCAACCGTTATCTCGCGACAGACACCCGGAACGAGGATATTAAGCCCCCTACTTTGTCAACCGGTTGGAGATAAAATCTCACGAGCGCCTAGTTGAGGTTTACATGTTTTGCTGTTATATTCAACGAGGTGCGGAAGTAGGTTAACGGAAGGGTATTATTGCTTCTTGTTCGGCACCTTGGAAGCTTTCAAGGCCCAACGTCAGGTTGATAACGATGACGAGCACTACCGTTTGATGGTCGCTCCTTGAAATGATACTGCTACCTCGAAGGGTCTATAGCCTGGGACTCTCAAGCAATATATCTACCATACGTGGGCAAGTCTTCCAAGTTTCAACTAGCTGACTACGGTGCACAAATCGCGACCATTGGGCCTCAGAACCCGACGTGTTCCCGTAGATGGATTCGGAGTGGCAATATATAGGCTCTGCTGCTGAGGTTTATGGCGAAGCTTTCAGTCAAGGCAGGAGTATTGAAGTTCAAACGAGTGGAGCTCCAACGTGTATCACTTAGACTCTGTGTGGGCTGCGAGAGGTCACTTGTGGTTTGATTAACAGTGATTACTATCGTTTTTGAAATCTTAGAAACACGGACTGTTTCGGATGCCAAGCCATACGGTACCGAACCTTATACTTTGGTACAATGCTATAGCTGTAATATATCTATGACACGGCTTGAATAGGTATGTCCAATGCCATATGGTCACCTTCCAAGTGGCAACGCTTTCAGGCACGGGTCCGTATAAGTACTTAGTAAATTTGCTGTCACATAGTAGCGGCTTCTATTAAGTAGCGTGATGGGTACATAGCATGTCAGGCTTCAGCTGTGATTCTATCTTTCTTATACACCCAGATTCCAGGCTTCAGAACTTTGTACTGCGTTCTGCTACTATTGGGCTCGAAAATCCGCCCATTTGCTTACCAAGATCGTAGGCCTGATGAAAGTGGGATTCAGTCGCTCTCCACGCCGCATTGCATGGTTCCCCGGTTTCTATAATCCAAGACGGGCTAGCTCTCTCTCATTTTCTTTTTTTTTCTAGACTGTCGTAGATGTCGTTGACTTTGGATGGCCATCTGACTGTATCTCGTATGTATAATATGCACTGCATTATGATCCTGGTTAACTAACATCGATAACGATCAGCACACGGCTCCGGTGAAAATGGCTGTATTTCCTGGCTACAGCCATACCCGAGTGCCAGAGCTGCTTAGTCTGCAATGGATATGAATATTCAAGGACGGAAGCCCATCGAAATATTAGTATGCAGCCGCCTTTTCAAGGAGTGCGTGGGCGAAATATGTCTGCCGCCGAGTCCGCGCTGGACGCCTCAAGCTTTCCGCGATAACAGGCGGTAACGTGCTGCTGCGGCTTCACAACAGCAACTATCGTCAATCCGCCACATTCCGCCACCTCATGCAGCTCCATCTTAGCCAGTTAAAATTCGTTATCATATGTGGCTTGCCCTGAGTACATACAGTGGGCCAGGGCAAAGATGCATGTGGCCGAGCGGTCTTTACTCGGCCTTCCTTTCTTAATGGATGAAGACCGCACTAAAGAAGACCTGGGCGTGTAGTAAAACCGCCGGTCTCGTGCGTGGCCATAATCGACCTGTATATTAGTTACTTGAAAGACAAGAAGGCACGAAGCTGTGAAGGCTTCTTACTACGCTCATTTCTCCCGTTGTGGCTCCCTACCCAAAAGTCTCTCCACCTGGCCTTTCACCTCCTCTGCGGGGACTCATGTCATGGCTTCCCGTGAGGCCTTTCCGATCGATGCAGCGCAGATTGTAGGAATGTTTATGGAGAGTGTGTTTTTTGGGTAAGTTATCTCATTTCGGTCAAGGTCGACTAATGATCTGTTGCACAGTACGATTTTCAGTTGGTGGAGCTCGAGGAAGCCCTAACCACGTAACTCACAGGAGTATACCTCGTCACATTTGTTCGCTGCGTCAAGGTTCTCTTTTGGAGAGATGGGGCGTTCAAACCTTGGCACAGAATGCATCACAAGATGATTGTCGCGGCCTTCTTGATGTGTATATTTGCCTCGCTTGACGTCGCCTTTCACCTTCGACATATCTTGGAGGTCTTTGTTGGCGTACAGGACTCGAAGTCTGTCATTGATGCGTTCAATGACACCTCGTACTGGATCAATGTAATGAAGATGGCATGCTATGTTGCTCAGACATTCGTCGGGGACGCTATCCTGGTACGTGTGATTGCCATTGGTACTCATCTTTGAGGGACGAGCAAAAGCCGACCTCCATTACTATCACCGTTTAGCTCTATCGGTGCTGGATTGTATACGACAAGAATTGGTATGTGATCATTGTGTCAACTTTACTCTGGCTCGGGTGTACCGGTGAGATTTAGCATGTCGCCGACCAGTATTCTTCAAACGCTGACAAGCTTTCGGAAGTCTGTGGCGCGATGACCATCTACTACCAGTCGATCTCGGATACGATGGGCGCATTGCTGAATGCCAGAAGTCTTGTCCCTTTTATCACCAGCATGCTGGTTTTAACGCTCGCTATGAATACACTGACCACAAGTGCGTGATATATTCCACCCTCTCGAGTATTTCCAGGAGACTGAGTGTCATTCCAGGTTTGATTGTCTACAAAATTTGGAGGATCCAGGACCGCTTGAGGCGCAGAAACACTTACACCCTGAGCAATCCATTGTCCAGGTTATTGGTTGTGTTAATCGAGTCTGGACTCCTGTATACGCTATCCATTGTGATACTCTTCACGCTTTACATGCTAGGAAACAACGGACAGTATGGCGTGTCCAACGCGGTGAGTGTCACCTTTCTTGGGGATGCGAAATAATCTGATCATATCATCTTCGGCGCCAATATAGGTCGTCCAAATTATCGTGCGTATAGTTAAGAATCCTCAGTTAACAAATACTTACTTTGGTCACAGGGTATTACCTTCAACCTCATCATTACCAGCGTCGACCGTAGCGATACATCTCGAGGTGATGCCACACAGAACTCGGCGATGTCTCGAAGCGCAGCTGTGAATCGGGTGCCATTGCAAACCATTCACATTCAAACAACAACCTCTGTAATCAGGTATCCGGAATTCGACGAAGAAGCGAAGCCCACTTCCCCATCATCTGACGCCGATTCGAGAACAGAGTGGAAATGATTGAGTCCAGGGAGTGAGGGAGAGGAAGTGGCGTTTGGGTGAATGAAGGGATGCCTTGGCTGTGGATGGAAGCTTACTTCGGGGTAGGGTCGGGACATTCTTTCGCCATCATCTCGAGGCCCTTGTCCCGAATTTGTATTTTTATTAACTGAACTTAGAGAACTGCTTCACTGCAACTGTGTAGTGTGGAGTGGACGGACTTTCGACGGTATCTTTGACTATCATTAGATTCACTACGACTCATCGGATTTGATGTTTGCTATGAATGTTTGCGCCTTGTATTATCACTTCTGTTACTCACCCTCGTTGTTACTTGCATTGTAATTTACTGTGTTTGTCTTTTCCATAGTCATAGAGAAACCTGCTTAATGAACGTTAACGCCGTGCCTCGTGGGTTTCATAGAAGCCCAGTGCTTCGCGAACCCACTTTTAAATACCGTTGTGGCAATTTACGGAGAAAGGAAATGTCTCCGATGTGCATCCGGCTTCGATTTATTTCCGTTGCGTGGATGTTCCAGTGCTACCGAGCACCAAGGGTAGGCGCCTGTTATATTGCCTGCCAATGGGGCTATGATACGTACGTTTTTGGCTGCGTCCAAGTTTGTTCATTGTGTATTTCCCAACTCTTCGATGTGAAACGGGTCTTCACAAGAGCGTCCCTGAAATCTTTGACAATCCTCACACATTTGGGTCGTAGTGCAGTTGCTGGTAGCCTTGAGCTTCGTAACGAGATGTGAAGCTGGCTAGTGGTAGCTGGGAGCGTCTTGTGCCTGGTTATAAGTGGACAATACGACACGAAAGTCAGGAATTGGGGCATGCATGCATACATGGACATATTTGTGATCACTGCCCTGTCTGCTGCCAATGTGGAGTGAGAAGTCACCGTTTATTTATGCTCAGAACGCGTGAACTTTGTACAACTCGGATATCGTACGCGAGAAGTATATAGAAGAAAGCTCTATCCTTCAGGCTGAGAGCATATGCATATGGCAACCGTGGCGGTAGCAAGGGTTATGTACAAATGTATCGCTCACTTTTAAGTTTTGGTTGTGAAGTTGGAACCCACTGTCGTACGTCGTGGTCTGGACTCTGCGCCGGAATCTCGGGATGAAAAACAGTCCGCGTTGACCGAGACAGATGCTTTACCTAAATATGTTATGAGGACGGGTCCGGGTTGGACAAGTTGACATATGGGCGATGCGTAACGTACATAAATACATAAGTACCTGCACCCCGCATCTGAATCACACTTGGAAATCGCCCCAAAAGAGAACCTTCAAAAAGATCACCGTCTCCGCAAGGAAAGATTCTGGAAACCGTTTAGGGTTCAAAGTAAATACCAAAGCGCAGCAACCCTGACTTGATGCCTTGAGGCCCGATTATGATAGATCGGAATTTCGGAGTACCACACCCAAGGGTGTCCAACCGACAAATTCCGGGATAACAGTTCATAGGTCATGTACCAACAATCGTTTCGGGGTCCCTTTCCTTAATAAGAAATTACATCAACCATCAGCGACGCGCCGAAATGTAGCCGAGGCATCTCTTATGCTACCAGCAGGAGTCCCATAGAGATTTATACATATGTATGAAAATTATATACAGCTATTCTAATATACAAGTACTGGAAATTCCAAGTATATGCCCGTGAGCGAAAGTGCTCAATTGCGGTCATACCTGCAGCTGATGTCAGTGATGGCCGAGCGGACTTCGATCTTTCAGGCTGGACTCCAGGACGACTTCAAGTAGGTGATGGGGGTATGTAACCCGAATCCCGGAATTTGTCGGTTGGACACCCCTTGACCACACCACACCACACCTCCACAGGTCTCAGGGGCGCTAATAGGGCTCGGAAAGAATACTGCAGAGTAGGATTCTCGCAGATTGAGACATACCTTCAAGTTATTTTGGATATTTCGACCATATCGAGAACCTTTTTGCTTCCGGTTATCCGGTAGAGGTAGCGTCGAACTAGATCATATACACCTCTAAGGTTTCCCTCAGTCTTGTTTATTGGACAACTTCAGAACTATGGGACTAAATAAATCGTGAAAGACGATAGAATTATTTCCAGTCACATCACACCTATTTTTATCGCCTTCCTTGTGGCACCCACTGACACACACCATGTCAAGAAGTCGAAAGAAGTCAAAAGAAACAATCAAGCCGTAGCGTGTACTTACAAAGGATCGAAGTCTGAGGTTGAAGTCTTCGTGCTTTGCCTGACAACAGCTCTGCTATGGTCATATCTCCTGCTTGCTTCAACTTGAAGCCATACATATAGATAGCGCCGCGAGTAGGACTCGGACGACCAGTATCTCTGGCTGTCAAGGTTATCAACGTCGTCACTGTATATACACTGCCACGGTGACCGGCGTCGTTGCTGATGCCCCTGATCCGTGCGACCGCGGCTGATCAAAGACCCCTTTCAATTTGTAGACAGTGAGCTTGGCTCCTTTTGTTATTCGCAACCGCCATGTCGTTTCTAAAAACCAAACTGAAAGAACTGAAAGAACTCAAGGCTGCAGAGGACTCGTCTGCTCCTGTGAGTTTCTTTACAAATGTCGTCAATACGACTGCCAAGATCGTCGAACACGGTCGGCAAGAGGCCATTGGTGAGCGTTTGAAACCCCTGACCGCGAGATCTTTGAATGTACTGATCATCGCGATATAGGATTGTTCAACCCAAACCGTACGTTAGTCAGTTCTCTCTGGTGGAGCACACAAAGGCGAACATACGATTATGCTTAGGGCGTCACGATGAACCACACGAGAAGGAACAAGACGAATTGAGGGAGGAGATTCGACGAGGCCATCGATTCACCAGCTTTGCGCCAGAGCGTTCAAATAATACTGTTAAATGGTACGTCCTCCTTTGCCAAAAGTCGCGTTTTCGTTCTCGATGGCTTTCTAGGCACGTCGACGGTCTCGATTACATGTGGGCAGTGTCGGAGATGATTGACAACGCGAGCGAGGCCATTTTCATCATGGTGAGTTCAAAATACGGAGCGTACAACCAGCAACTCAATGTCTACCCCATAGGACTGGTGGCTCACGCCAGAGCTGTATTTGCGTCGACCAGCCGCTTATTTCCCTGAGTGGAGGCTGGATCGTTTGCTTTTGAAGAAGGCGGAGCAGGGCGTGAAGGTTCACATCATTGTGTACAAAGAGGTGCGTTCCATTGTTCGTCCTCAAGAACACGCAGTTAATTCGAGATAGGTTACCCAAACGATGAACATGAGCTCCAAGCATACCAAGGTGAGCCTTCCGCCCTCTTAGTGTCTATGTGGAACTCGGTATTCTGATACGACATTGATAAGAACTATCTCGAGAGTTTGCACAAGAATATCTCCGTGATGCGCCACCCCGACCACGTCGGAAGTAAAGGTACACAATACGTACGCGTTCCAACGAACTTCAAGCATTAATTTGGTTACTAGATAGCGTTCAGTTCTGGTCTCACCACGAGAAGGTTGGCGTGCCGTTTGCTGTACATGAATCGTTGTAATGTTGCTTTAGGTTGTTGTTGTTGACAACCACTTTGCTGCCGTGGGAGGTCTAGATCTCTGCTTTGGTCGCTGGGATACCCACAACCACCCCCTCGCCGACGTCCACCCCACTGAATTTGACCTTACGCTCTTCCCCGGTCAAGACTATAACAATGCCAGAATAATGGATTTCCATGAGGTCTCCAAATACGCCAGCAACACTTTATCCCCTCTGGACGCCCCTCGTATGCCGTGGCACGATGTACGAAATTTAATGCTAACATTTGCCCTGTGTTTCTCGCTAACCTCTCGTTTTAGGTCCACATGACTCTCACTGGACCTGCTGTTCTTGACATCACCCAGCACTTCGTGGAACGTTGGAATGAAGTAAAAAAACGCAAAGTGAGCAAGCACTCTCCAGCTCAAGCGTATTCCCGCTAACTACGGTTCCAATGTTCAGTACGCTGATGACAACGAGTGAGGCCACAAAAACATCGCATCAATCAATTGACTGACGATCACTGTTTCAAGGCGGTTCGTCTGGCTCGCTTTGCCCCACGAACCAGAGGCTGCTCCCAATGAGCCAGTTGCACGTGAGTGATGTCGATCGTATTTGGAATTATTGCTGATAGGCTTGGTTGCAGGCCATCCTCACTTGGAACAGTGGAAGGACATCGGCCATAAGTATAAGCAGAGATGGCACGGAACTCACAGCGGTGATGAATCTCACCGTTACCCGCAATCGAATAACGCTGCATGCCGCGTCCAGGTTGTTCGCAGCGCCTCCGATTGGTCTCATGGTGTCCTCGTCGAGCACAGCATCCAGGACGCATGTGAGTGCAATTTATTGTCGCCAATACATTTGCAATGCTGACCGGCCATTGTAGATATCGGACTCATTAATGAAGCAGAGCATTTCATTTTCATTGGTGAGCTTCCCCGGTTGCATATATCAAATATCCGCTGAGATCTAACCTACGCTTTCTTATCCAGAAAATCAATTCTTGTGAGTGATGCGTGATCATACCTTTTCTTTGCTAATCAAATGTATTCAGTATTTCCGCAACTAAGGAAGGTGGAGTTATCCAGAATTTGATTGCCAAAGCCCTTGTAGATCGCATCGTGCGTGCCGCAAAGGAAGGACAGAAGTTTAAGGTACTTTGGGACCAATCTTTATCTTCTTGACCATGCGTTCTGAAAGGCGTTTCAGGTCATCGTTGCCATTCCTGAGCTTCCTGGGTTCGCCGGAGACGTCAAGTCTGAGAGTGCCATGCACTACATCATGGCTGCTCAATACAGAACTATCAACCGCGGTGGCGAAAGTATCTATGAGGCAATCCGTACTGCGGGCTATGAACCGTGATTACTTTGAAATTCGATCCATGGGGCACGGCTGATTGTTCATTTTGATCAGGTTGGATTACATTCGATTTTACCACCTCCGTGCCTACGACAGAATTAACGCCCCGGGAGGTGATATGACATCTATTCAATTTTGGGATTGGTCCGCTGACATGATCGAACAACAGGTTTTATCAAGGCAATCGAAGATGCTTCCAGTGTCACCTTCAACCAGGCTCAAGTCGCCCTCGCTCGCAAGTGGGTGTCTGGCGACGCATACACCGACCAGAAGACTGTTACTGTGGCCAAGGCAACAGTCACTAGCGAAGGGCTTGCTCAGACCGAGAAAACAAAGGCCGAGACCGAAGTCGTCGAGGTTCCTCAATCCGACGAAGCCGCCGATGAGGTCGTGAGCAAGTTCGAACACGGCGCGGATAATCTGCGAAGGGATGCGTCTGTCGCCGACTCTGTTAGCGGGCATTTGTTGGATGACAAGACTTCTTTGCTCGATGAGAAGTGGCTAGGCACTGAGGATGAAGAGCTTAATGCGTAAGAGTTGTTTTAATGGCACAGAAGCATTCACTGATGTCCTATTTGTCCTATTTTGCCAGATATGTCTCAGAGATGCTGTACATTCACTCCAAGCTCATGATTGTTGACGATCGTAAAGTTATTGTAGGTGTCTTCTCCTTTTTCTCCGATTGGATGATGTTACTAATAGGTTAATATCGCCTTAGATGGGTTCTGCCAACATCAACGATCGCAGCCAAAAGGTAACAATTAGTTTTGCAAATTGGTGGGGATAGCCAGGCTGAAATGCTGTTTGCGCTTTGTTTTAGGGCGATGGCGATTCGGAGATCTGCTTGGTCGTCGAAGATGACGATATGATTGATTCTACCATGGATGGACAGCCATACCAAGTATCCCGATTTGCTGCCAGTCTTCGTCGCAAACTGTTCAGAGGTGTGAACACCCTTTAATCCATTCCGGAATGGTTACTGATTGCGGATGGTGCATCAATTTCAGAACATCTCGGTCTTATTGAGCCTCAGGAATGCAACAAGCCTTACCCGAAAGTCACATCTTTCATGCGGTCTGCTCCCATTCCCAATGCCGACGAGACGCGCCTGGCGGAAGATGCCCAGGTTGCCGATCCCCTCTCTGACGAGTTCCAGCTCTTGTGGAACATTACCGCGAAGAAGAACCGAGAGGCGTTCTCGGAATTCTTCCGTCCTGTTCCTACCAACTTGGTCAGGACCTGGCAAGCGTATGATGTAAGATATGACTCCCTAGCATGTCTTAAGGCGCGAGAACCTGATGATTTATGCGTTTCAGAATTATGTGCCCAAGGTCAAGACTGGTCATGTCGTTCCGGGTGTCACTTTGGAGCGCTTGAAGAAGCGCCTTGACCAAGTCAAGGGTGCTCTTGTTGAATGTCCTATTGTGTGTAATGAGTCAGTTGGTTTGAGGGCTGCAACTGACAATCAATCGCATTAGGATTTCCTTATCGACGAGACCGACTTCCACAACGGTCCGGAATGGAAAGGTCTCAACCCAACTTTGCCCATTTACGTCTAAATAAAGCCCCCGCGAAACACCCTCAGTGAAGAAGACGTGAAGAATCGGAATGAATGGAATACTGGAACTGGAAAGGAAAGGATTGGGAGTAATGAGGAGTTACGTCCTACGGAATCGTCCTCGATATGTGCTGAACAAATATCTATTAATATATACCTGAATTGCCCTTGAATATATTGTTTTTGGTGGTGGATTGCGTCCCGGCGTTGCCTTGAGATGGTCGATGGGCGCTTAACGATATCTCGGGGTTGGCCGAAATGCCGTGTGACTTGATGCCAAGGGTCACCGATAATAGCTTCGCTGTCAGTGCCTGCGACTCGTTTTTGACTGAAACCACCACCATACCACTGAGGTTTAGCAATCTCGCTTAATAGGCCAATGGCAGAAACGGCGCGATTTCCTAAGCTTATCGCTTTTGATTTGGAGTGAGTAACGATATTGGTCCATCGATGGCACAGTGTAATAAGCTGAACGTCTCTTGACTGTGATAAGTTATACATTGTGGGATCTTTGGATCGATACTCACGTTACTGGTACTCTTTTGCTCTGCATGAAGGTTATTTGTTTTACGAAAAATCAATCTCTCCACCAAAGGACCACTTAGAAGACACAAGGATACTCTCAATCAAGTGCTCGATCGGCGAGTTCACGATCTCTATCAAGTGAAAACCTCTCGTTTACTGACGATATTCCACGGAATATAGTGATGACCAGCCAATATCATTCTATAGAGACATTCCCGCAATCTTTCATAGGATTCGGGGTGTTCAATTGGCCGACTCGCCAAAGGAGCGACCATTTATCGCTGCGTGTTCGCGGACACACGCTCCTGATCTGTACGCTCCATTTTCTTGCCCTTGTACTTACCACGCTATATGATCCTGACACAGGGCTTATCGCTGCCTTAATCTGTTACTTGTCCCGCCCCCAGCTGCTCCAGATGGGGGCGGGAGCGAGGATTCTTCAAGTTTCTCGAGGGTAACACCTGCTATCAATTTTTTTGATCAGTTAGAGATATATCCAGGTATCATATCCCTCGTGTTTGGGTGTTACAAGTCTCTCACAACCTCGCTTAGGATCCAAGATCAAGCATTTCAAGAAGAACTACGAGAATACCGGGATTGATTACGCGGACATGGCAAGCATTCCCCTCCGCGGCTTTGTACAGTTGGTTTGAACAGCTATTTATGTGTAGCTGTTTTTCGACGACGAAATCGGGAATAAAGAAGTCGAAAAGTTGGGTAAGTGGACGCTGTCGAAATTTATTTTCTTGAGTTAACTGAATTATGCTCTTTAGGGGTAGTTTTCTGTCACGTACCTGCCGGTGTCAATAATCAGAAATTCGAGCAAGGGCTAGCGGCTTGGAGGAAACGTTCGGCTACTAACAATGACTGAACGAATCCCGTGCCAAAACCTTTTACACGAGATGACTGTACTCCCCGACCTTCCCTCCGACCTCGGTTCAGACCGCTCGTCCTGAACAGCTCCTGGGCTGCGATGATTCCGGTTTGCCTTGTCTTTCCACACCTGAGACTCTGGTTGACGCCATCGGACGAGATAATCTGAGATTATCGCCTTACTTTGGAGCTAGACCGATACTCCTTATATATCGCCCTGAAACATGGCTCCACCGTGACTGCGACAAATGCGCTGCGTTCAGCCGTCGTGGATCCGTTGCCCTCATAGACATTACTTCCAGTGTCCACCACATCTCACACGAAACTCTTCCGACAACGGTCCAAAATACCGGGCGCCATGAATGATCCCACAGAACCACCAAATGCCCATCCTAAGAACGGGTCTAATCCTCCCCCATATTATAGCGGCGGGTATAATCTTCCACGTCAAGCTGGACATTATCCTCAAGCCATCTTATTAGCAGACCCTCACCAAATCTATCATCAAAACAACATTGCGCAACCCCAGCCCACATTCGCTGACCAAGGGTTCGGACCCTATGGGCCTCGTGCCCAACCAAGTGTCGTCTATGTGGAGAGACCGGTTGCTACTCCGATAGACGACGGTGCGTGGTGTGTTCCTTGGGCATGGTCCGTGTTCCAATTGCACTTCGGGTTACGATTTGTGCTGAGGGTGTCTTTTCCCTTAGTTTGACCGGCACTTGCCTAGGATTGTTTTGTTGGCCATGGGCCATTTGCCTGTAAACCAGTGGCCGGCCAGTTGATCGCAGTGGGCTTCCACCTTCAGTACCCGCTTGCTTCATTCAATTTCAAGTGCATTGACATCAATCGCGCACTTTTGTCAAGTTGTGATAACATACTATGTACGCTTCAATGATCGCATTCCTCCGAGTCGGTGTCGGTTTTAACCCAAGGGAGAAGTTTCAAGAAAGCAACAGAAAAACAGCTATGAACGGGTCATGCTGTGGGTGATTGGGGCTGGTTCTAGGCTGGGGCAGTGCGCACCACTGGTGAACCGATATGCATGGATACTGCGCAGTGGCGTCGAGCCCATTCAGACGTTTACATGTACAGTTACTTGCCATGCCAGTAGCATGCACAGAACTTCTGGTCCTTCTTTCGCCACAATATCGCACATTAACAAACCTCTCCAAGAAGATCAAATCCCGTAAAGATGCAAGGGCCGCGATGTTGGGGACCAGTTGGAGGCGAGGGCCCGAGGGGTGTTGTCCCCGGGACTTCAAGCTTACGAACCGAATAAGAGCACCTCATGATTTACAGCTTTTAAGAAGCACATTTACTTATGGAGGTTTAGCTTCAGCTACACAGGTCGGCCTCATGTGCGCTGCGAGGATAATTTGCGTCTGGCCTCGGGTAGGCAGGTGATGATAACCATCGCCCAAGGACGAGAGAAACCATGTGGCTCGCAGCCGTGACTACATCATTGGTGTCAACGGAGGTAGAGTTATATGAAACTGTGGATTGGAAGCAGGCACCCAGTGGTCATCGGAGACTCGAATACTATAAAGTATAGGCTTCGATGAGTGCTGATTTGGGGTTGCGTCTATTCCCAGATGACCACCGGTGTCCCCATCGCCCAAGCCTTCTTCGCACTCATCTACGCTTCCATTGGTCTTCTACTGGTTACATTCCTGACATCGTTAGCAATATGCAAAACCAAACCATTTCCAGAGTGGTATAGCTGTTGCCTGGCTTATATCATCGCCTGCCTGTCCTACGGGCTTCTTGTGGGGTATGATGGAGGGAGTTTGGAAGCGCCAACACATCTCGTGTGCAAAGTGCAGGGAGCGCTTGTATTGGCTATGCCACCTTTGTGAGTACTCCACCTGACTCGTCGCTATCCACAGGCTATTTATAGTCTGCAACCCAAGGACGGGATTCACCATTGCGATGCTTTTGGTGAAGGTGCTTCTGATCTCAGCCTCGAAAGCGCTAAAACTCATGAACGTCTTCATATTTCGCTCAGCTGGTTGTGAACATACGATACTCGCTCAAGCCTAGGTCAACCATGCAGACCTGGACCACCGCCGCAGTTGTCAGTATCATCACATGCAGTCTGTGATATGTATCTTACTGCGCTTTCCAGACTATCCTCGGACCATGGGCGATATTTATTACCACATTTGCCGCGTATCTTCAGGTGAGCATTCCGTTTCCATATAGCTCCACCTAGTTTCCCTGACTTCAAATTACTGTAATGCATACACGCAGTACGCCCTGCGCAATCCTGATCGCGTTACTGTATCAGTAAGTGGTTTCTACTGCGCCGTGATGAATATACACATGTGAGTGCACATATTTTATGTGTTGCGTCCAATGTTAAGATACAGGTCAGACAACGCTCAGCCGTTGGCCTTTACCTTACCTCCCTGGGACTTATGCTGATGATCGTCGGTATGGGTCCACTTGCATAAATAAACATGGCTGATCGACAGAGCGTGGATCGCATAGGGTACATTGGATTTCTGATATATCAGAGTCGGGCCTCCATCAGGAAGACTGGTGCGCAGATTCAACATCCTAGTTCAATCGTCTTCCGGTTCGGAGTTCTGGCCGCAACTCTGGTAATCTCGGCCATGTCTGTGCATTTCCTTTCTTAAATTTAACATGAGGCAACTCAATCATGACATACAGTGTTGCTATAGTTCTTCAAGTACTTGCCCCAAAATTCAACGGAAGCCCAATATTAGACCTAGTAGTCGCGGCTCGTAAGTTTAAATCTATTTTTCCAGGGTGGAAGCTTACGTATGTTACGAACGCCTCAGTTTTGTTCTTTGGGGCCGTGGCATTCTTCACACAGAAGGAAATTCTGGTGGGCTGGCGTGATCTGATAAAGCCGGTGTTCCGTCGTGTCTGGCCGAAACGACGGGTGCAGAGCCCCAACCAAACGGATTGGCATGATTCTCGCTTCTCTGGACCCACCTTCAATCACGACACAGAACTATCCTCAATATCGGCAATTGAGATAATGATAAAGCCAGAAGAGACACAATCGTCTTACCGATTGGATCCAATAGGTCCTATAGAGCTACCTACGCGTTCAAGCACTTGCTAAGGACATGTCTTCTCCAACCATATTAATTTCAGCGGACACGAGTCAGATACGTTGCATAGATACAATTTCCATTTCCCCAGTGTATTAGTACATTAACGAAGTAATGAGTAGAATATCTACATCAATGACTACCTGCCAGTCCTGAAACTACCTCTCATCCCAGCGCTGAGTCGCCAACGAATCAAAGCCCTTATCCATCCGATCGTGACGTCAGTCACCGGCCCTGAGCGGTCCCCTATTTGCTCGAGTTATGATTGCAAGTCGACGGCATCAACAATCGCATTCGGATGGCTTGGCGACTCAGCTTGAAATCTCCTGTCATTCTCCTTGTTCTTCGAGTAGAAATGTCGTATTTCCTCCCTCATCTGCCTTCAGGCTGGCACGTAGATGAGGCTATCAAATCTGAGGAAGACAGAGTCGTCGTTATTCGCTTTGGTCATGACTGGGATCCCCAATGCATGACGATGGACGAGACCCTGTATGGAATCTCGGAGAAGGTGCAAAACTTTGCTGTTATCTACCTCTGTGACATCACGGAGGTACCTGACTTTAACAAGGTATGGGTACTTTGAGTCTGATAGTCGAAAGATTGCTAACGGGTGTCACTTCTATCGGCTCGCAGATGTATGAGTTATACGATCCTTGCACCGTGATGTTCTTCTACCGGTATGCTAATTATCATTTGCCCGTGCGGAATGCGAAGGCTGAACTTGTTGCCTGTCCAGAAATAAGCATATCATGATTGATTTGGGAACCGGTAACAACAACAAGATGTCTGTGGTCCCTCCTTCGCTCTCCCGTGGATCACCAACTGAAATTGTGTTTTGCGTTTCACAGCAACTGGGCGATGGATAACAAGCAAGAGGCAAGTTCTCTCTTCACACGGACTACTCCAAGTTGCCGCTAGCCTAACAATTTCTCTAGATGGTTGACATTATTGAGACTGTGTATCGAGGAGCCTCCAAGGGACGTGGTTTGGTCGTCTCGCCGAAAGGTTCGCTCCTGAATGCACACAATGCCACTAGTTTGACTCATTCGATTGCTTCCTTGCAGATTACTCGACCCGATATCGCTACTAAGCACAACGACAACTATGAAAGACGACAAGTAGCACGCGCAAGAAGAATGGAACGCTGTGAGTCTGGATTCAGGTTGTATGTCGGTCCATATCGTCTCCTTCCGTCAGTGTACAATAGATATTTCAAGGACACGCCAACGCAATATTATCCTTGCTTCAAATGTACTCAAACCCTTTTTCAAGGACAACATCAGAGACTTTCCAACTGATAGATATCACAGCCGATTTACGCTCTTAAAAGGCGACTTGATATGTTATGGTACAAATTATTAAGACACATTAATCCCGGAGAACACAAAATATACTAAGGTGAGAAGACGAATTGTTCCTGATAATGTACGCAAAGCAAAGAGGTGTGCAATAGGAAGAACGAAAATGGTCCATGAAGCAAAGCATGAAACGTCCAATACGAAATACTTTTAAAAAGTGCTGTATTAGCAGTCAAGGGTTAGGAGACCCTTGTTGAGGAGGGTAGCCAAGTGGACGTTCTTCTTCAACACCTCGGGAACCCAGCGAGGCACAGCTTGGCTTTCACCGCCCTCCTTGGCTGGAACCAAAGAGAGGTTCAGGACGAAACGTTGAAGACCGGTGAACTGCTCCTGCGACAACAGCTTTACGAGCTTGGTCCACACGACGCTCTCCAACGTCTGCTGGTTGACGTGCATCCCAATGGAGAGCTCCAACGTCGAGAGTAAATTCTTGTCAGGCAAAGATGACAATAAGGACACGATCCACGGGAGCGGGTCTGAGTAGCGGTTGTTGTTGAGCTTGTACATCCGGATCTCGGTGTTGATCTTGAGCGAATGCAGTTCACCGAGATTGGATAGCCCAAACGCGCTGGAAGAAAGGTCTTCCGGTGGAGCAACCTTTCGGAGGAGATGGCGGACTGATCCAACTGTGTAAATGACGCACAAAACGTGAGATTAGATGATATCAGAATGATTAAATATGACATACCTTCAGGTCCGGGGGTAAGTTCAAGATGCTTGAGTGTGCCAGCACAAGCGTCGACAATCTTAGCCACGCAGAGGTGGTCCTCGTTGTCAGAGACAGTAAAGTTGATCTTCTGGAGGCGGTTGATGTTGGGACCACTTCCAGGTCGAAGCAACCAATCCGTAGTTCGTCGCAGAGCAATTCCACTCTGCTTGATGGTGATATCCTCGAGCTGCGCCGTAGATTCGCACATGATCGAGTCGTCGCTGTTGTTGTCGTTGATCATCGGGGGTTCTGCAGCCAGCTCGTCCTCCGAAACCGTGTCATCCTTGTCAACGTCATCGACGACGTACAAAGGAAGCAACGACAATTTCTTCAGCTGAGAGCATGACTGGATGACATATGACACAGGGATGCGACTGAAACCCCCAAGTTCGAGATCAATGACTGTACCGGTACGCATGATGGAGGTCAACGCGGACCGCAGAGTCGCGGAGAGCGAGGACCATGAAAGGTTGGCTTTCGTTGGCGCACGTTCGTGTTCAGGATGAATTTTGCCATTGACAGATATCTTCGCCAGCTTGCTGAGAATGGGAAGGATATGTTGCAGCGCGGTGTCACTGTACAACCAGGGCTGCTCAAGGACGGAGTCCTCGCATTCGATGACAAGAGCGCGTACAAATGATGTGAGATGGGGGGACGAGATGATGGTGTTGAGAAAGCGTTGCGCAGGCGTTGTGTTGCTAGAGTGTTTGCTTTTAGGAGGGGACAGCACAACCTCGGCGAAGAGGCCTCTCTGCGACGCGTGAAGGAATTGGGGCCCAGTAAGAGCGCAAGCCCGGAGAGTTGGTGGGTGCGACACGTAGCCAATGATGAGCTCGATCAATTCTTGTGGAATAGGAACGAAGGTAGAGGTCGTCGAATTCATTGTGGAATGAGAATGCATCTGTGTGTGAAGCAATGCGGGGAAGGGGTAGTATGAAGAGAACGAGAGGGGAATTGAGAAACATTCTCGGTGGCTGGTCCTTTATAAAACATGCACAGGGCTGGGAGTACATCATGATTCATGCTCCGGACCATGGTTTTCAAATCGAAAGTTGGGGTAACAAGCGAAAACGAGCAATGTCTAAGCTCCGGGAAAGGAGGTATGTTGACGGTGACGAATTCGGCCAGAAGGTCTTGGCAATCAGGTGATTTTCACCCCATTTTTGAATCTCTGCGATGCCGAATCACCTTGGCGTCAGGACATTTGACGCCATAAACCAACGTTTTCTACTCACTTTTGTTTGCTGTTTCCGTCGAGATCGACTCTTGAACTATCCATGCATATTCCTGGGACGGATATGAACGTGGTCACCCCAAAAGAACCCCCCAGCACCGCTTAACGACCGAATCCCTCATTCGTTTGTGCTACGAAAGGGTAGCTTATAAAATGAGCAACGTTTGATGGGACGACTCGGATTGAGGCCGGTGCTGGTTGCAACTTACATCGGAATTTTAACGCGTTCTTGAAGGTCCCAAGTCTTTCGAGATCCGGGGAGGTCCATACTTACTACCGCGCACGCCGCACCGACGCCTTCGAGGGTATTTCCTACTACGATCGTGCGGCCTGGAAAATTTCCGTCACGCCTTATGAGTCATGGGTATAAGCAGAAGGGGCCACAAGAGGTCAGAAGGCGTTGAAGAGAAACATACCCGGCGTATCCTTGCTCCGAGTCAAGACCTCTCTTGTCCAATACCTGAAAATCATGGGAAATATCAGCTATGTAAAACAGATTTTACTCCCTTTACGCCGAAGACCATTCAATCGGAAACCGGTGGAAGTAACTTCAGCTGTGGGGTCAAAGCTGGTTAAAGCTGGCCAAAGGGGCCCAAAGCCATTCATCCATTCTATTCGTTCTTACTTCCGTTGTACACCCATACCATTTAAGGTTAGTCAACCAATACTGGATAGCGACATCCGCCACCATTTCTGGCAATTGTTCAATTGTTCCTTGAAAGATGGGTTTAGCTCTTAACCCCACAAAAAACACCTGCCACGTTCAAGGCGGACGGTACTCACATCACTGATTCCGACGGCTGCTCTGATGTCCTGTATAACACCTTCACAGTCGTCTCCTGCCCTCTTCAACAACCGAGCCTTTTTGTCTCGAGCATGGTCAGATGGCAGGCAGCCTCGCTTTCGG
Organism: Coprinopsis marcescibilis; assembly: GCA_004369085.1. NCBI lineage: Eukaryota > Fungi > Basidiomycota > Agaricomycetes > Agaricales > Psathyrellaceae > Coprinopsis > Coprinopsis marcescibilis. The sequence goes on from ML210260.1 coordinate 25,782, forward strand.
ATGGTCTTGCAGTGCCAGGGGGATTGGTACTCCAGGCGGTTGGTCAGGAAAGAAGGCAGAGCGTCGATCAGGGCCGTAGCAACAAGCAGGGACTGAGGATATCGAAGGATATCTGGGACTAAGTGATATCAGGAGGTAATTCCGTATCGTGAGGTTGAGAGAACAAACCGTATATGAGGTCATATAGTCGCAACCAGACCTCTTTCTGCACCCCATTCCATCCGCCCTCGAAGTGGAGCAACTCCCGCAACGAGGGCAAGGCTCGCCAAACTTCATCAAGGACCGGTTGGGGACTGACACCTACAGAATACGATAAAGCCGATAGTACATCCCTTTGGGCGGTCTTTGATCCATAAGGTTGAGTATCACACTGTGTCAGTCTCGCGAGCAGGGACATTCACACCAGCACTGACCTCGAGTTCTTCATAATTGACATCGTGGGGCGCGAGCTCCAGGAATTCATTAGGGTGGATGGGGCATAATGGCTCTAGAAAGTCACGATGGAACTAAAGCGATATGAATTAATCGATTGTTCCTGGGAGAGAAGAACCAGAAGCCGGGAAGCTTGCCTTGACACTCAAAGTCAAGCACGCCAAGGCGACATCCCAAACCATCAAGTCATTGACAATGTCGTTCTCCTCGCGGTCAGATCCAAGAAGTCCAGAAGTTGCGTCCAGACCTTTCGGTTGATCTTCATCGTCAGTGCCCGAATATGAAACGAGAAAGAAATGACGCAAGAACATCCAGACGGCATGGAAGCGGGTCTGAGGACAGGATGAAAGTTGATCATAGAGATTTGAAAGCTCGGAAACAGTAGAGGAGATGGAAGCGAAGGATGAAGCCCGAGATGAGGTTTCAGAAGAGTCATAAGCGGTGGATGCACATTGGCCGGAAGGGTGCTTGGGTAACTTCTGCAAATAATACGCAGACATAATCAGGGGCTGTTTGGGAGTAACGCGCGAACTTCATACCTCTACAATCCAGGCAATAACGCGCTCCCGTAATCCACGACCCAAACCAAGAGCTTTCTCCCATTCAACTACAGAAAGTGGAAGCCTCGATACGGATACGGCTGCAAGGTCTGGGCTTGACGTGCGTCTGTCCTCGATGGCGCGCGCAGGTTGCAAGAAACCATCGCGAATGCGTTCGTTTCCTTCTCGCTCCAAGAATTTCCCGAGCCTGATCTTGGCCGCTGTCTCATTACTGAGGGGAAGCCGGGGGTTATACGAAGGAGGCGGCGCTATCACCGGCACGTGGTCCATCCAATTACCAGTAAACCTCAAGGAAGAGGGCGATGAAGGTGTCGTGGCGGTATACGCGGTCGGCTGTGCCCACATTCACACTGGAGTTAGGCACGAAGGAGCAGAAGAATAATCGATTTACCAGTCTCCTTTCCCAATCTTCGATACGTCGATACTTCATTGGGGTAAGGTTCGCGTCAGTGCGCATGGAAGAGGCACGCTTGATCATCCTATATTCGGGGCTAATAGGTTGAGTGTACTGCGCAACGCTTGCGTTCGATAAGTGTCTTGGGAAAGAATGTCCTGATACATTAGCAGGGGCAGACGCTAGTGTCAAAAGCCTCTGTGTCAATTGTTTAGAGAACTCCGTGCGACGAAAAGCCTCTTCTTGTTCCTGAACGGTTAGTCGAGAGGCTTGCACATCATCGTGTTCATATACGTGAACACGTCCACGGCCATGGAGGGCGGACACAGTCGATGTTGAAACAGAAGAATCGGAGCTGCAGAGAGAGTATGCGTAGTCGATGGACCGCGTAGAGGATGTCCTGGAGCTTCTAGAGTCCGAAGAGCCTTGATGTTCCAGGGCAAGCGGAGGGCTACTCGACGCAGGCACAGCAGCTTCGGCAACTTCAAGACCACAATATCCGCCTGACGCAGGGACAGGGCTGCTTAGATTATACGCCGTAGAGGCCGCATATACGACACTCAAAGGACTAGAGGTGACTATATGCTGCGAATCAAACGCTACGAATACCAAAAAAGCTCTCAGTAATCCGAACAGGACACAGATAAGCTCCAAAAGCCACGAATACCGCGCATATATGAGCTGAAATTACTTTCGGGAGGACTTTCTTGCATTTTATCACCGATGTCGAGGAGAAGACAGCGATTGTACGAGCCGGAGTGCTAGAGGATAGAGCCTAAGGAAGAGAAGAGCTGCGGCAGCGTCAGTGGCGTTCTTATCGAGGGAGGGACGGTGTTTGTAACAAACCACGATAGCAAACAAAGGGGACCAGTGGCAGCTGTCACCAAAACCCATGGAAGAAAACGAAATATATGCTACAAATGTCAGGCATGTTCAATGCGTATATTACATAGAATCGGACGCGCATGTGTGATGAAACAAACGGGCATTAAGTTCGTTATAGAACGCTGGGGAGGAGGTCAGGGTCACTGATTATTTGACTTTCGTCGAGAGGTTTCGACCATTTATCTGACAAAAGGATAAATGGCTTAGTATATGAGGTCTACAGAGACAGAAGAAACACTTTACCAGGGCAAGCAACAAAGTACCCTTCCAGAGCATTGACGAAGCGTTCTTGGTAATCGGCAGGAGGAATCACAGTCACTTCTTTCCCGGACGCGAGGCCATGCTTCGCCTTGTATTCAAGGGTTTTGGCGAACGTGTAGCTTCCTAGGTAGCCTATGAGCAAAAAAAAATTACATAGATTTTACACATACCAATTGTGTCGACCAAACCACATGCTATTTCCTTCTTGCTTGCATCGATGCCCAACAAAAGCCTGGCGAGAAAGGAGATTCAGTCCACATACGAACACCAAACGATAAGAAGAAAGAGACGCACGAATAATCCATGATATTGCTTTTCGCCAAAAATTCCGCGTCGCTCCTCAACGCACTCGTCAACACAAGCTTCGAATGAGGCCTAACGAGCATCAATGTCTTTTGCTGGCCCTCGATCCACTCTCCGTCAAATAACGTCTTCGTCGTACCCCCATTCTTGTTCGTAGGCTTCACCTTTCTCCCCTGTATCCCCTTCAAGTCGAAAGTCTTGGTCACCTGCTGGCCGTAGAAGAGGTTCTCCATCACCAACAAATCAACTTTCGATTGCACATTCCCTGTCTCCAAATTCCGAATCTCGATCGTGTAGAACCCCAACAGCTTGGCAAGTGCAGTAGCTTTATTGGCAGTCGAGTCCATGTAACGGAAATACGCAGGTGCGAGATCAATCAGGAATTGCCTGTCCGAACAACATCAGCACCCACAGAACAAATATGGGGAGAGAAGGAAACCACGTACAAATCAGCAACATTCCAAGCGTTGACCAAAGTCTTAATAATGAACTTCTCGTCACTCGTCTTCCAAAAGTTACTCTTGCTTTTGCCGCCATCTGCCGCCCAATTCGCGCACTTCGACAAACTCTTCACAAATACCTCATCAACCCCACACCTCTTCCTAAGCAAATCAAACTGCCTCGCGTAATAGACCGTGCAGCTGAACTTCAGCCTCTTCCCAATCGTCCAATCATATTTGATGTGCGGTCGTTCGTCGATATGGGGTTCCATGCTATCAGGGTTCAACAGCCCGTGATGCTTTGGGGGTGGTACCGGAGAAAGAGGGAGCTGGGTCTCGGAATTCAGTACGTATCGCATCGCAGTTCCAAGGCTCGATGCAATAGTGCTTGCAAACGAGGATGATGCCGGGGTCGCGACGCCAGATTTACTGGGAACAGGAGGAGGGGCCGGTTCATCTTTGGGAGGGACCTGAGGCGACTGATTCTTCTCAGGGGGTATAGGAGGCACCGAAGCCTGATCTTTCGTAATGGCCGCCGCCGCAGCCACCGTCGTCGTCGCATTCAAAGCAATAGCACCTGCTCCAACAGTAGCATCTGACTCCGCCGTCTCCACAGATGCAGAATCTCCCGCAGACAGGCCAGTTGTCCTCCTGATATGTGCATTCAAGCTATCTTCATCTCCAACTTCCATCAAAGACGCTGGCCTCGACCCAGCTCTAGAGCCAACTTCAGAAACAGGCATATGCTCCAGCTCATGCAAAAGCTCTTCCACACTCTCCCCCTCGGCCAACACCTGCCCACCAACACTTTGAGCACTCAGAGCCACATCCGGTCGCGCCCTCGCGATAGCAGCAGAGATTACCGTGCCTTGTGCACTCGAACTTGCAGAGTCGACAGGAACCGTAGTCTTTCGCAGGACATCCCGAATTGAGAGTATGGATGTCGGGTCCCTAATATGTTCTTTCCTCGTGATGACAGCAGAGTACGGTTCAGGCTCGTGCCATGCGACATCGTCCGTATCCGGGTCGGGTTGCTTGTATGTCGAAAAGAACTTGTAGCTGCTCGGCACAGAGAAGAATGACGACGACGCGTTTGCCACCGCCGGAAGCGATGCTTGTGATGGGCTTGTAAAAGGTATTGGCCTTGCAGGAGTTAAATTGGACAATTCGCGTTGATAATCGGAGGTGCTACGAACCGGGTCAGTATATTCCGAACGACTCTCTGAAGCACCACTGACCTCAAAGTAAATGCGATGATACTGCCCCAATCATCCTCCTTGATTATAACATTCGCGCCAGGGACGGCGTGATATCCCTTTCCCCACCACTCTGGCTCACGCTCAGCCCCTACCTTCACTTCAACAGCCTTTCCTCCACGTAAGTGCTTCTTCTCCCACGCAGCCAACCTCTTCTGGGTCCCTTTCCCAGCACAATAAAATGACCTCCTAACATCATTTAAAGATTTTACCGGGCTGTTTGCAAGCTGCGTATACAGGGACTGTTCAAGCCTTTGCAATGCATATCTCAACGCCACAATCTTCTGCGCACAGTCGTCGTCTTTGGGCGGGACAGTTGGTGCAGTCGAAGGTGGGTTTCCTGACTGCGGTTCGAGTGATACCGTTGCTTGAGACACCTGGGAGTCCCGACTGATTGTCGACTCTGTGGCCGTCTTCACGTCCGAAGAACCTGATTCACCGGAGCTCTCGGAGGAATGGGTGGCCGAAAATGAAAAGTAGTCCGTCCGGGGGCCGTTTCGAACTCCACCAGCTCCCAGACCTGGTGTGGTCCCACTGCTTGGCGGAAGCGGCACGAGCGCAGGTGTAAGGCTCGCTATTGACGTCGTCGCTGCAGTCACGACAGCCCCGAAAACGTCATAGGCCTCGTCAGCCGAAGGCAGTCTCGGTAATGACTTTAGCCGTAGGTTTTCAGCTTCGACACTGGAAGCTATGCGCTCTTCCTATGGATAACAATCAGTACATTGAACATATCGTTTGAGCGGCAGAGAAACACGAACCAAAAGATCCATATATTCCGAAATACCTTGCCACCACTGCCGAATTTCCTTCCTCAGCACCTTCTTAGCGGGGTCTTCTTCCTTTCCTACTTCAGCCCCAGTCGTAATTTGACCGTCTTTCGAAGAATTGATAGTACCCTCTGAGCTACTATTGCTGGCCCTCGAGTTCACACTCCCGTCCCATCTGTGCATTTGCAGCCGGGGGACGTGTAGGTCAAAGACATTTTCCACCTGGGACAGAGCGAAGGTTACTCTTCCTTTCGACGTGCTGAAATGTCTGAGAATGTTGAACTTCGCCTCTGATGTCCTGGGCTTTGTAGGATCGTGTTGGTCAGTGGCCGCAGTGTCAGCTTTTATGTCGGAGGGAGCATCCGGGGTATTCGGTTGAGGGGAGGACGAGGTATGTTCGCAAAGGGTAGGCGCGATCTTCAGTAACAGAGGTGAATAGATGAGCAATTCTAAGAATTTGCCAAAGGAAAACAACCTGCCGACGTAAACACAACACGTTAACAAAAACTCGCCTAGGAAAGACGATGCAACTGACCATGCTCCATCTGACAGCGCAAGTTTTTCTGTCTGGGCCGAACATTCCTTGCAGCTCAACCATGTCGCTATTGACCCGTCATTCTTCTTATCTTCCTCATCTTCCTCTGTCTTCCCCTCGGCAATACTCCCTTCCACCCTAACGACCACCTTCATCCCATCATGTACTATCCTGACCTCATGCTCGCCCCTCTTCCACCCACAGCCCTCCCTCTCACACGGCATGCCGGCAGTATCCAACAGCTCGCTAATAACTTCTCCAAACGTCTGATCTCTACCTGCATCTCTCGAGAAATACTGGTACGTTGTCCAGCGTGGTTTCCCGCAAAGCTTCGTTCCAGGAATGGAAATCTGCGAAACAGAGGAAACAGCCGAGGGAGCAGGTGTCGGTACAGCAGACGCATTGGCGATGGTGGATGATGTCTCCGCTGTAGTCGTAGAGCCCGAGTTTTCAAGGGTCGGTGTATGACTGGAATAAAGAACGGAAATCTCCTGTTGTCGAACAAAGCCAACAACACCAACCATGCCCTTTCCCCTCGCTTCTCTCCCATCCCATCCAAGTATGCTTCCCAGTCCAACTTTCTCGTCACCTTTGAGGTTCAATTTCCGCTTCTTCCCCGAATTGTTGGGTTGCTGAACAATCTCCTCTTCCTTCTTGCCGAGCTGAAGGAGAAGTAATGGTGGGTCGAAGTTGACACCCGGGGATGTGGATAGGCTACCTCGGCTTTCCTCCACGCGTTTTAGTGCGGTTATAAACAATGGCTCCCCGTTACTATGACTGTTGTTGTTGTGGGAAGGGGGTGGAGAGACATCCCGAGGCTTGCTTGCATTTCCACGCGAAGCACCTCCCAACATGCTCAGCCGCCTGAACACGTAGCCTGTGTCAAATGATGGTCGGGCTGGAGATGGATCGGAATTGGGAGACCTTTCGAGATCAAGTGATCCACCGCGAGGGCTGTCCGCAATGGTCGTTTTGGACCTTGCAAGTCGAGTTAGCGATTTGCGCGAAAACAGCCCCAGAAGGCTGGCTGGCAAGAGAGGGTTGCGATTTTTGCTTGTCGATTCGTCTTGAAGTTTCGGTGGCTCAGGAATTGATGCATAGCGAGTGGGGGTCGATGTTGATGCGACAATTGGGCGTGGTCGTGGATACTTGAGGGGAACGTGCAAATCTTTCAAAAGACTTTGCTCAAGCAGAAGCGCGAATTGAATGTATACCGATAGTCGTAGTGCACGAGTGAGTAACTGGTGTTGATGGGATGAAGTAACACCTTTGAGGGTGAACGTCCCTCCTACCATGCGAACATTCTCGAGGTCTAGAAATAATAAGAACTAGGACGTTATATCAAGCCTCAGTCACTCACCTTCCCACTCCTGCAAACCAAAGAGAATCGTAGACCCGTCGTCGTTGGAAAGAGCGAACCTCTCTTTGAAGGAGCATCCAATAGAAGCTGGGATAATGTCAAATCCACTGTCTTCTGCAGGGATAGGCATAGCGTCGCCGTGGGGTGAGATGCAAAGTACCAAATGGCGAGGAACATCCCTAGGTGCGGCTGGTGCGACTGCAAGGCTGCGTATACGATCCAGAGGGGTTGCCGGGGCTGGCTTATCTTCCAATGCAACCGGAGATTTTGCCCCAACACTCTCGCCATTTACTGGTTCAACCTCCTCCTTTCTGTCAGCACTGCGCGCTCTTTTCTTCGCGTTCTTCGCAGTCCTCCCAAGTCTAAGACCGGCCAACCAGTCCCCGCGATTCATGGATTTACTAAGATCGTCCAAAGCTTCCTCGAACTCAGATATCCACGCATCCCTCTTTCGATAGATGTCCAATTCGCTTCGAAAGTCGTCAAAAATGTGCCTCAGGAGCCTCGCTCTGTGCAAACGAGCGTCAGTGGAGAGCGTTGCCGTGTTAATGGGACTGGCGTCGCGCGGCGGAAGTTGGGGTAATGGCTTGTGGTTATTGCTCGCCATCCTATCGCTTTCTGAGTCGTTCGATAGTCAGTTCTGGCGTCATATAGGCCTTCTAGAGGTAGGCAGCAGGCCAAGTGCAGGGGAATGAATCAAGATTGTGGTAAAGGTGGAATCCGGGACCACCCAAAATGAGGAGCCCAAGCCAAGCTAGGCCAAGCTGTAGCGGCGTGTACCGTGGTTCCGCCGGACCTTCGATGATTTCATCGCCGTCCATTCCGAGACCGGAGGCAATAAAATGCGGAGAGCGCCAGAGTGTTAGAGATAGGGGCAAGGTGGAATCTTCACAAAGAGCATATATATGAAGCAGAGAATAGAGTGAACCTCAGGCTCTTCATCTTGCACGCTAATATGCATTCAACGCATAACGTCTCATACCTTTTCGGAAGTAAACCTTAATGTACCACTGCAGATCATCAAATTTAAACCTTGTCAACGTTTGGAGCTCAGTGTGAGCCCCACCAATTTCATATACTAGGATCTCAAAATTTTGGGGATTGCTGGAAACGTGAATGTAGGATTTAGAATCCATATAAAGCTGAGCTGAAATTCGATCGTTATTATATACAGATGCATTCCGTCTCCATCCATGCATTTACTTCTACCTAGTACGCATACTTAAAGCAGGAAGGAGATTGACTAGCATCCATAACATCCCTTACAGTGATGTTAGGTCCCAAGGCAGGGAAGTCCATCATAAAGTCCAGCGTGATTTGAATCTTGCCTTGCTGAGTCGTCGGTCCGGAGAGCTCATATGTCCTCTGCGACGGGTTGGCATTCTGCCACTTCCACCAGACCCTGTCGAGGTTTGCATGGTGGAGATAGAAAAGAGGATCTACAAAGAGCGACGATCAGCAAGGGAAGCATAAGACAAATACAGTAAACACGGCTTACCAGCGCCAGCCGAGTAGATGTTGAGCATCTCGCCTCCAACGATGCCATGACCAGATCCATGAATGTGCCCCCGCATGAGGTCATCAATGGTCAGCCTGAACCTCTCATACGTCGCCGACGTCTGGATGATGTTGTTCACATTGCTCGAGACAACACCCCTCCTCCAGCTCTCGTCGATACCGCGCACGATGCAATGCGTGGTGATCAGCTTTCCAGGTCCACGGTGAACCATCACGCCCTTGAATGGTCCATCACCGATGCATCCTTTGTAATTACCAACGTTGGTAAAAGATTCTCCCTTGGGGTCGGGTGGGAGCTTGTACGTTCCAGGTACACCGTCACCACCGAAGCCAGTGTTGGGATCGAAGATTGGGGAGTTCTTCAATCTGACAAGAGCAGAAAACGGTCTGAGATGCAAGCGCTTATAAAGCAAAAGGTATGATAAGAAAACTTACGGAAGGGTAGAGTCCGCATCGCGAGACCAATCCCAGAAGCTGGATCCATAATCAATAAGCTAACAAACACTCAATCAGAGGTATTATAACGCACGTGAATGGGCCTGTATACCCGCACTCGTTACGCAAAGCGCCGTGGTAAAGATTGTTGAGGTGACGGTGCCATGGCAAAAAGTGTCCCTGATAAAGGTTCGTCACCCAGTAGTGCATCCTGCTTTCGAAGAAACGTACCACAGAGTGAACCCGTTCGGTCAACAGAATGTGAGTAGCTTGGAATTCCTCGTATCTGTTTGTCACAGCCTCTCGTTGTTCACGAGGAGGGGTGGTCATCAAACATTTGACGGCACGAATATAGTCGGCCTTCTCCGTGGTTGTCAAATCACGCCTGGACAATTGGTCAGTCAAGACTCAAGAGATAGCTAATGCACTATTAGTTGATAGCGATGCACTCACCATTCCTTGTGGACGTCAATCTGTGAACATGGCGCACGACGGCTGACCGGATGTTCTGCGGGGACAGCAACGACACTTGAGGCGAAGAACCCCAAGGCCAAAGACAAGAGTGCAGCAGTGAAAGAAACCATGATGGCTCAGCAACTCGCCCCACCACTCGCCTCAAAGCAGTTCTGCTTTATACCGCGTCGTTCCTTTTTATCCGAGTTTCTTCTAATCACTCCGACTAGCTTGCCCCATGCCTTGTGGTTGCCCTTTTAGAAGGCAGAGATGTTGAGAAGCAAGGCAAAGTGGGCTATAAATAGTCCTTGCATTCGACCTGAATAGGAAGCTGCGATAGATGTGCTTGGTATTGAAAAGCGACGTCAGCACCCTCCGAGATGCTTTGCAACCGAATTATAATCTCAAAAACGCAATCTATCGTCCCCCATCAAGCTAACATACCTTTTATCTGCAGGAGTCGTCCTCCAGACATGAATTGATGTGCTGCACAATGACCAAAGGACAAACAGTTTCTCCCCGAAAGCGCGAGAACCGTGCCCCACCACCCAGCGAATCAGATTCGAAGCATTGTAACACACGAAACGTGGGGTGTTCGGTACCGACCTTGTTCCAGGGTGGACTACTTTTGCCGTCATAGCTAATCTACTGTGTACGGTAGGCTCAGCATAATACTCGGTCAATACCAATCGATGAACATCGAATTATTATTACGTCCGGCGAATGAGAGGTGCGGGGATCGCGCATTCTGTGGGCCAGGATTTGGAGGGGATGGATATAGCTTTCAACCGAGTCCGTTAATCAAGTCAGTAGCCAGTGGAACGGAGAGCTGTTGTGCTAGTTGAGCCCCTAGCATCTAATTGTGACTATGCTTGATGGACTTCTCCAATACGGTCGGTTCGAGAGTGACATTCGATTGAATTCCTGTAAAACATTTAGAAGTGAAGTTCGTAACTTTTAGGTGCTCTGAAGGACATTGATTCTGCCGATATGGATCAGGCTTTATGTGTACACTGTCTTCGAGGTGAGACAGGGTAGTTCAAGCAACAATGCTTTAAGCTTCAATGGTGGTCAGTGCAATTCATTGCTGGCGGCCGAGATGCCCAGACCTACCTCGGAACTATCCGATGTATGCCTTACGTAAGTATTGCGCACGGGCCTCGGCATGACATGTTCGGACTCTAGGCCAGTGCGTTCGACTCCTTCGCCTTTTCTTTCAGCTACCACATCCGCACAATGTCTTCCTCTGCTTCAACAACGCGTCCCATAGTTTTTATGGATATCCAGATTGGAGAAACTCCCGCTGGTCGCATTAAATTCGAACTGTTCAGCGACATTGTGCCAAAGTTCGCCACAATAACAATTTGCGAGTCGATTTCCGGCACTGACTAGTACCGTAGGACCGCAGAGAACTTCAGGCAATTGTGCACAGGAGAACATCGGTGGGTATAGTTTAAGTTAAATCGAACGTTATCAGCCAGCTAAAGAGGAGGAAACCACAAATAGCGTCAATTCACGTCCAATGGGTTATAAAAGTGCAACGTTCCATCGGTATGTTCGTCCATTCATCGTTTATCGCTCGCTAACTCAAAGGATCTCTGCAGAATGTAGGCATATTTTCTAACAAGCTCATATTCTAGATTGACAGACTGATAGCTAGTCCGCTCTAGAGTGCCAAACTTCATGTGTCAAGGCAAATCGACATGCTGCTTAAACGGTCTATTCAACCCAGCTAACATGTGCGAATAGGTGGAGATTTTCAAAAGGGAGATGGCACGGGCTCGTTCTCGATATACGGCGACAAATTTGCTGTGCGTTACCATTACACAATGACCGGTGGACCTATGTATTGATGTCGATCTAGGATGAGAACTTCCTCGAGAAGCATACCGGCCCAGGTCTCCTTTCGATGGTATGCTCGTTTCAATGATTCTAAGGAGAACTTCTTTTAACTCTAAGTCTCCTTAACCAGGCGAACTCCGGACCCAACACCAATGGATGCCAGGTCAGTCATACCCTGTCCAACCCCTCTTTCAACGCCCATTCAACATTCCGCGTATAGTTCTTCATCACAACCGCCAAATGTGACTTCCTGGATGGCAAGCACGTTGTATTTGGGCGCGTCCTCGACGGGATGCTGACAGTGAGGAAAATCGAGAATGTTCCCACTGGACTGAACAACAGGCCGAAGTTGGCGGTAAAGATCGTAGGTCCGTACGATCCATTGTTATCAACGTCGTGTCCTGATGAACCCTGTTTGTCTTTGAGCAGAATGTGGAGAGATGTAAATTTCTTAGACGATGCCACCCAGAGCAATCCGATCTATGCATACGACGTACACCATCAGTGGAAATATCCAACACATCAATACAAATACAATGCAACGATTTCACCGACGATCTTCAGCTTGAAGCGAATAGCGTATGAAACGAAACGAGATAATCTCGATTTTGCGCAACACGACATTCAAAGCATTCAATTCATCTTCAAACGCGTATGAGACGTACAACAGCCCCACGCTACTCGAAATATAAATACACGTACAAACATTTTTCTCGACAACCTCGGCATAAGCGAACGATAAACATGATATACATAAGAATAGATAGGTTGGAAGTCTTCGCCGTGCCCTCGAACTGACAAACGATTGCTACTGACAGCTTGTTGGTCGAAGTCACAGCCTTGGACCCATTTAACGAACTTGCTGGGAGGTAGGCTTGCCAGTGGGAACGGGAGCATGAGGGACGGGTGCATGCGGAGTCCTGATCTTGAGGCCTATTAAACAACCATGGTCAGCGACCTTTCGCCATCCAAATCCACTTGCGGCAGCCCTTACCCAAGTCCTCCGCAATCAAATCAGCACCCTTCTCTCCGACGAGGAGCGCAGAAGAATATGTGTTGGTTCCCAGGTTGTCCTAAGTATTTTCCTTCATTAAGAAGTCTCTTCCGAATACCGAGAAGAAGCATGGCTTACTGGGCAGATACTCAGGTCGACACACTTCAGGTTCTGTGTGCCGAATACGTTGAGTCGACCATCGACAACACCACCTTCCTCGCGAGGCTTCATGGCTATTCGATAACTTGTCAGATATCACCCTTACAAGAATTAATGGGAGACGTACCGCAAGTTCCCAAGCTGTGCCAAGTGGTCTCGACGTGGTCAGCAATCCAGTCGTCGATTGCCTCGTCGTCTTCCTTGCTGTACTTGATGTCTTCGTGGACCTTCTTGGCGTTGTAGAGCTCACCGGGCCTGGGGGTGGACGCATTTGTTCGTGGATCATCCTCCAATAATGAATTATTGCTACGCACTTGTGCCAGGTTCCCATGTGGATGCCCACACTCAAGCCATTGGGCAGAAGTTCCTTCGCGGTCTGGATATCAATGTCCTTGGCCGCAGCTGGCGAGGCAGGATGGAATCGAGGGTGGTGGGATGTGAGTTCACCACGGAATGCTATCGAATGAGGAGGGTGGGTTGTCAGTCAGGATTTTGAAGAGAGGACGGATGCAAAGCGAAGAGGTGCCCACCATCCATACGCCTAGCGATCTCGCGCGTCTTCTTGTAACTCCATCGGATGGGAGCAAAGTCAGCCTTGTGGTTCATGAATCCGCTGTCAAAATCGGGTTCCGCGTAGGGGTTGGGGGACTTGATGTGGATGTTCCCTCGGCTGGCGGGGTACTCGAGATATTGGAACCTGGACGCAACGCTCAATCACTTATCCGACCAATACGCTTATGGCGCTACTCACATGGTGATATATTTGCCGGGTGGAAGCAAAGTATGATCAGCGTAGGCTCCAGAGACGATAGATCCGAACATGACAGGCTTGTCGGGCTTGTCCTTGAAGTACTTGTTCCAAAGCTCGTTGAACTCGGGACCCATCTCCTTCAATTCTTCCTCGGTGGGACGGATCTAAGGCACATGGGATCAACCAGGATAGATGGTGCTTGGAAGGGGTATAAGCATACCTTGAACCCAGCATCGATGAAGTTGGAGGAGAGGCGGGCACGCTCAGGGCTAGCTTCCCATTCCGCGAAGAGCTATAACAGGAAGGGCGAGATAAGGACGCGCTTATGATGTAATTATTTTGGGTGCTGACCTCCTTCTGAACCTCCTTGTCTCCGCGAAGGAAGTCATCAGCGGTGACGCTGTCGTTCGAGACACGATACACTGCCGAAGATTAGTTCACAGTTACGCTGAAGGAAAAGTGACTAAGACTCACGGGAGAGTGTGGTGTAGTGATCTTGATATTGCTCTCTAATTAACCAGGTACATTAGCACCGACTTTGGTCGCCCAACGAAGTACTTACCCAACACCTGGGAGATCGCTGACGACCTTAATGTCCAGCTCCCTCAACAGCTTTGCAGAGCCGACACCGGAGCGTTCCAAAATCTGAGGGGTACCCAGAGTGCCGCCGCTCAACACGACGAGCTTCCTGGCGCGGACGATTGTCTCAACGAGCTTGCCACCATTGGCGCGGTTGCGGGCAGGGACGTATGCAACTCCGACTGCCTTGTTTCCCTCGAAAATGACGCGGCTGACTTTGGCATTGGTGCGCAGGAAGAGGTTGGTCTGAACGTCCATGACGCTGTGAACGTAGGCTGTTACAAGCCAAGGTCAATACGATTGGACATCATTGAGGCGTATGCTATCCTACCAGTTGCAGCATCGCTACGCCTTCCAGTGTGGCGATTGATATACTTTGCCCAGAGCTCAGAGGCATGACTGGTTTCCAGATCCTGGATATCGTCTTCAAAGGTTCGATCAGGTTCGTCATTATATGACGTGGATACTTGACTCACCGCTAAATGGAACCCCGATAGCATCAGAGGCGCGCAAGAAATCGTGAGCCAATGCGGTCGTCGTTCCACCATTGCTGATGGCAATAGGACCATCGTATCCGTGTGTGTCGTTATTCGTTGGCTTCTGATAGTTCTCCAGCTGTTCAAATATCACAAAGCTCAGCCATAAAACATCGAACACGAAAAACGATGACCACGCACCCTCTTCATCAACGGAAGCAGATCTGCATTTTAAATGAATCATTGAGCATGGGAACAATATCTCATAAGAAGTCGTCGGAACTATATCACGCACCCTTCGCAGTCCATCCGGGGGTTTTGAAATCGTCTGTACAAAGAAGGAATGAGCATTACCGAATTAATTTGCTACCGGAGATTGATCGGAGGCTTACCCCAATCGGATGCGGATGCCTATGTATATGTTTTTGCGAAGCATGGAATGAATGGCTCTGACGTCAGAGTAGCTCAGGGGGATATCATCCGGGCTGTGCTTACCCTGGTGTACATTTGGAAGTTGATGCTGGCAGAAAAGTGTTTAGCAAGTTTATGTCGAATTGAAATTAAAGATTGCCCACCTGCTGCCTCCACCTGAGCGGGTCCACCAGTACTGCGTGAGAAGAGAGAATCATATACACTTCAGGTATGCGTACCGAGAATGTTGGCACAGCTAAAAAGCATGGATCAGAACCTAGACGCGCGCGAACCAAGTTGAGAGTACGAACGGGACGATGCTCTGCCTTCCACGGAGGTAAGATGATTGCTTGGTATCGACGTAGAATGTGGCCTTGTCGTTTCTACAAAGATGTCAAGTACCAAACCAGATCTACAGTGACGAATATGCTTACACTCCGTTTTGTTGCATGTTGCGAACGAAGATACCGGGGCGGTAGACCCAAGGGTCGTCGCGGTTGTTCGCACCGGCTGATATGGTCGACCGTACTCAGATTAATCCCGGTATTTCTGTACATGAATTTGAGCAGACCTTCAATAAGCATGACCTTGAGGCTCGGGTCGGCATATGCAAGTCGTCCGGCAACAACGCAGCCTCAGAGAATAATACGTTAGCCGCGGAATACTCCATCGAGAACGGACGCTCTACCTGCTGGTCCTCCTCCTGCTACAATAACGTCGACTTCCTCGGGGTGACCCATGTTGTGTTCGCTTCAAGATTACGTTTACTTGTGAAAGCAGAGATTAGACTGGAATCTGAGGAGACGTGTATCTGTCAAGCAGACCCCATTTTATAATTGAACACCTTCCTTCTACGTGATGATATATTGCCGATAGAACGCTTGGGCGGTTCTGAACAGAAATCTTGAAGAACAGATATTCCACCCCTATCCAGTCATCTGATTCACTCCCATGTCTACTGGAAGCAAGGCTCTTTAGGTCACTTTCCAAATCTCCACCTTCAAAACGGAGACATCTTACCAATCATGCCTACTAGTAGAAGCCCTCTATCCATTTGAGGAAGGCGGTACGGGTTTGAAGGGTGGAAAGTGGGAGCGCCCAGGGCCCGCGGCTCGGGACTACCGCTTTCCGGGGTTCTGAAAAGGACAGCTGACCAATGTAAAGAGCGGACAAAGTCTTCTAGATGCCCTTGTCTCTGCGTGAATTCTCCATCCTGTGGGACTAACACTCGCAATGTAGCAACCCCTACACCAATTACATCAGCTTCCTGGATATAAATAAGGTTGCGGGAAGTCGAAGAAGCGGGAATGGCACGCGGGAGCGGTAAAGGGGTAACAAGGTACTGCGACCCTTAGATAAGGCTGCAAACGTCGTTTGTGCAGCGGAGAGTTTGCGGATTTTTTCGGTTAGGCGGATTTGAATTTCATGAACAGGCTAGGAATGGTGCTTTGAGCGCTGGAAAGCACGCGATGCGACCGCCACTGATGAATATAATGCGCGGACGGCGTGGAGTTTAGTTGTTCACATGGGCCTTGGAATAGATTGGTGGCGGCGAAGATCAAGGAAAGAAGCGCTGAGGGTTCCTGGTTTGTATTGGTTTATGTGGTTGCATCAGTGCGGAAACCCTGCATTTGTTCTACATCGCGGAGTCTCTTCGGCCTCATGATTAGAAAAAGAGATTACCCGATGTCCAGTTGTCAAGCAGTTGGGAGAGGGATTCCATTGGTCCACAGATCCTAAAGGGTAGATGCACCCTCATTCGCATGAGTTGCTCAGTAACATCGCTGGAAGAACCAAGCGCCACCAAACCAGAGCAAAAATAGGAAGATACCTATCAAGTCTCATTCAAGCTTCTAAAACCAGGGCCATCTTATCAAGCTTCAACGTGGAAGTGAGATAGGGGATCTTCTCACTCCAACAGTGAACTCCTCAGGTTTCACCACAAGGATGAAGGCCACGAGTCAAAGAACAGCCGCAAAGAAAGACGACGGAATAAGACATTGAAGCAAGGATAGCGACGACAGAAAGACACAAAAGTGTATAGATAAAATAGATCTAGAGCTCTCAACCAGTGAACTCCGCATATCCACAAACGAGGCGGCCACAAGGAAAGATAAAACACGGTAAAGAAGCGACACCACAACAGGAACGGCGGCAGAAAGCAGCAGCAACGAGATACACAGTAAATAAATTCTTAAATCGCAGTCGGAACTAAGAACAACAAAGAGGAGGGTGGCGGGAGAAGCGGAAGCATAGCGATAGGAAGGAAGGGGGTGGGTGGGATATATCATGAGGCATGATCATGAACGCGGATGTGGTTGTGTAGTGTATATGTACAGTCCGAGCGCTTTTGAAAACCACTCCAGACAGATTAACATTTGATAGCTTTTAGACGATACCTTTGATGAGTATATTTTCTAGCCGATAGTATTCAGGGACAATCGCTGCGTAGGTCATGAACGCATCGACGTCAGAGTCAGCGACCTTTGCGAGGCCTATTTGGACCTCGGCATCTGCGGTAGGCAATGCAGTGACAGGCGTGAGAGGTGCTGGAGTGGTCGGCGTGACCGAAGTCCCATTGGATGGGCTGGGGATTCCCATACCGCTCAAGCTGAGGTCGGGTGTTGGGAAACCAGTGGACCCCTGCCCCAGACCTGGGCTGCTCGAAAGCGTCTCCCCTGACCTCAACCGCGATGTCCCCGGGCCGAAGCCGGCGTCGAAGGATGGTGATCCCCCGCCATAAATGCCCCCGCCCATAACCCCGCCAGGTGCCAAGTTTTGTTGGAACCGACCGTTCCGTTGGGGATCCATCTCCTCCTCCTCATCTTCCTCCACAAATACATTGGTGGAAAGGCTAGACCGCGGGCCTGGCTGGCCGAACGGAGTACTAGCGCCCGAGTTAGCACCGCTTCCTGGGGCATGCGTCAGTCCCGCAGCAACACTCCCCGCCCCATTGATGTTGGTCCGCAAGGGAAGGTTGTTCGTGGCAACCCATCGCTTCCCAAGCAACCTCCTAATCTCATCCTCGTACACAGCCAATCCACCGAATCCCGACTCTCGACCCCAGACCCATCGCGCCACATAGGCGCCACCCAGCGTTGCTCGACTCGGGTACCCTTGTGCTGGCGCATTGCGATGAGGTGAGACTTGCGCCGAGTCGATTTGTGTACCGGGAACGAAAACGGGTGCGTTGAAGATGTCGCCGACCAGGTTCGACACGCTGGGGAAGTTGGCGGCGGCGCCTGTTGCAATAATACGAGTGGGCAACATGGTGTGATCATACGGGTCGAAAGGCAACCCGAGGGTTTCGAGGGTTATCGTTGCCTTTGACCGAACCCCGACAGCTGGCGTTGGGGGACCGATGAGTTGTGACTTTCTGACGCCCAACGCGCCTGAGCCGATGGTGTGCGCCCATTTGATTCGGAGGTTGAGCAGCTGGCTTTCGAGTAGGCACCGGGGATTGGCGCGGAGGTCGCGGAATTCGTTGACCTTGATGCCAGTTTCAAACCGGTAAATACCCTTGACTCGAGAGTAAGGGAAGCTGTCGCCTTGTAGGTACCAGAAGCTGAAGAGCTTGTCATCCAGGCTGTTCAAGACAATAATCAGATATTTAGATTTCGGTCATTGGTGAAAGGTCAGCCAGCTTACCCAATGGACCCTCCAGGAGGTACAATGGCAACAAGTCGATCGAATGCACTCCAACTTTTAGTGTACATGTCTCGGACAAGAGCACGAGGGACATCGGCGTTCCTTTGGGTTCAAACTTCAGAATGCCATTGAAGAAAGATACAAGAGTAGAATACCTGCTACAGAGGGCGGCAATGTATCTTCGTTTTTCGCCGGCTTCTTGAGCTGGGTGGGGGTATAGATTATAAAGACGCTTAGGGATATAATGCTGCGCTGGTGTGAGTAAGGTATCCATAGGTCCAAAGGAGAGGACCGCATCATTAGGAGAGGGGCAGAGGGAAAGATATGTTGATATGTAGTCCGAAGTGAATGCAGAAACAACGGTTTCTACAGAAATGGTTATAAACGATCGAAGGGGACATATAGTGACGACTCACCAGGATCGAAGCCATATCGTTCAACTAGATACCTCGAAATATTGCCAACTCGTCTTCCGCCTCCGGTGACATCGACATCACCGAGCCAGCCTCGCACCCTTCTTCCATCCTCGCGTGTTCCAGCGACGATTTCCAAAATATCTTCGTCCCAATGACCTTGACCGGTCGTGTTGTTGGGTGAAGCGCTGTGCGTCCAGAGTCCAGTTGCGCAGGCTTCAGATTCGGTCATGTGCATCCACTTCCCAGTGATGAGACTGCCAATGAATGCGCTGGCAAGTTGAACCCGTCCAGTGCGTCCCCAGACCTCGACTGGCCAGGTTTCCCTAACTCGCATGAGCTGAGCGGCTACCATCGAGGCGGTAGCTGCCATTCCAACACGAGCCGCCATAAGGTCTGGTCCTCCAAGCAGACTCTCAATAGCCAGCGCATGGCTATGGGATGAGGTATCTTGAGCCGTTGGGGTGTTAGGGAGCGAGAAGCTTGGTGCCGGGAAATGTTGATGGAACGGCAGGTTTGGATCTAATGAAGACAATGAAGGCAGGGTCGTTGATTTCCACCAAACTAGAGCATGCTAGGGGGTCTATTAGAGATATTGCAAATAAACACTGCAATAATCAATACCTGAGAAGCTCCCCCAATGGCTTTAATCTTCGTAAGGTCATAATGATGGTGTAGTTTCTCGAAGAGCATGTCTGACGTCACGTGATTAAGATCACCGGAGGAATGCCAAATTAGTCAATGGTCAAAAATAAATGGACGCCGAGTAAACCAAAAAATTTGGTTCCGTTCAAGGATTCAAAAGATGGAGGGGAATGCTCACCGAGTCCCTTGATCCACATTTCTACTGGAGTTGTATAGGCCTCGCCTGGAGTTGTGAATATACCGCCATGAGTTCTGGAGAGATGCGACAGCTTCGATCAGTTGGTGTGCCAAAGGTGTAGCAGCGATGGGTGACGCACTGGTAATCGGACAACTCGGTATCGAAGTCGACACATTCTACTCCAACCAGCTCAAGACTTTCGTCGACGATTGACGCTCTGAACTGGTCTGTTGCCAGCTCGATCCCCAGGAAGAGCGCCGGTCCGGATTTAGGTGCAGCAGGCATTGGATGGTACTGGTATATTAAATGGTTGGTATCTTGCAATGTTTTGGTATTCTTGAGATGTTCGTAGCGTAAATTTTGAAGAAATGTAGGACCAAACGAGGCTCTCCAGCGCTAGGTTGGGGTCCGCACTGAGGTATTAGGAAGCTGAATACGAGAAAGGAATGTGAGGTGGCAAATGGTCCAGTCCGGTGAAATCGAGGGCGTTGGTGGTAGATATAGAGAAATCGTTGGGAATCGTGAGTCTCTACAGGTCTTGGTCGTCACTGAGTTGTAACAAGAAGGATACGTCGCCGAAAAAGATGCAAACCAAGTCAGTTCGATTCTCACCCTTTTCGCGTCCACAACCGTCCGGCATCATCATTCACCTCAATTACGTCAGCAAACATGTCAGCTCTTTTCTCATCCCTTACTACTGGCCTCTATAACTCTGCGTCGATTACCGCAGTGCCAGTCTCGACACCTGTCTGGTCGCCTATCAGTACCTTTGGAGCCCAGGAAGGGCATCAGATAACCAGAGGTCCTGCTCATTGAGAAATTCAGTATTTACTGCCGCGGTTCAAGTTGCCCGTACGATTGATTATACGCCGTGTTGCACAAGTATCGAAATGTGTCTCAACATCACTCTCGGCAGACGCTTACTGTTCAAGGTGAACTCGACTCGGACAATTGTCAGCCTTGAGACTCGGGGTGATATTAATCAAACCCAACACATCGGACGCAAGGTTGGTGGTGGCGCGAAGAAGCTTTAATTCGTATTTCTCTCATTAAATCGCTGCTTGTTTGGCCCACGCCTTTACTCGCCTCTCACAAACAGTCAACTAGATTGCCTAATGACGCGGTAATGATATCCTTCGATGCGAGTAGTTCTTTGGGAACCACGCCAATCGAGCCTCGAGCTTGGAAGGTTCTTCTTAGAGAAGAAGTGCCGCATGAAAGGAAGTAACCAACGTTGCTGTACAGAATCCTTCGTGTCGCCTTGACTTCTATCGGTGTTCTCGAGACCCAGAAAGCGACTGGTGTTATTTTGGCTATTGAAGTTCCTGCTCTACCTGTCCTTGAGGTAGGTCGCCCACTTCCGTGTGGAACGATATGGTGAGATGGTGAGTGGTAGAACTGATAGACCGGATGTTCTTTGTAACCAGGGTGCATGGTGCTGCGCGGCGTGACTCTGGCGCGTCGCGGTAGGCCTGATTGGGGCTCTTTAGGGCAGGCTTAACCGCGCCCTCAAAAGTACGACTCGGGCAAACGTGAAGCTGTGAAGTACAAGTAAGTTCTGATGCCCGTGTGTTGCTATCCAGCTGCATGCTGCCCTGCAGTTCCCAAGGTTTCGCTATACCGGTAAGTACCTCGGGCGGGTCATCAATGCGAATCACTCAGTCTTCCACTCCAAGTCGCTTGGCACTAGGCTATCACTGGCCATATAATACTAGGTGGGTATGCAACTGTGAGCAGGACTTTGAACACTGCATCGTATCTCAGCAGCCTTGAAAAGCCAGTGGCTCCCTGCAATGGTGAGCCTAGGCAGGAGGCGAGCTTCTTGGTCTAACTTGAAGTTATCCGCTTGATCGACGAGGATTCCGAGGAGGTAGTGGAATGCTTGAAGTGCCCAATACTAGTAGACGGAGTCATCTCCGCAAGGGAGTCCAGTTCTCTGGTTTTGGGTCTTACAGCAGTTCAAACATCGGTTGGCGAGGTGGAGGGCAGTATCATCGCCGAGATGGAAGATGCTTTGCTGGAGGAGATAACAAAGCTTGAAGCATAGAACAGGATGGAGCTGAATCCTCGAAGTTGAGGATACAATCTCACCCGTTTACTCGTCACTGATTATATGCTGATATTCTACGCGTAATAGATGTCTGTCTAACACATGCAAACGCATCCAGAATCTAGCAAGCCATAATACCAAGGCGATCAGTTGGAAATCATCGCTGAAGGTGATTTCTATGCGTACTGTGCTGAAAGACTGACTGCGAGAAGTAGATCGAGGTATCACAGGATGTCCGTTGTGTCCTAGTACCAAGTGAGGAGAACAATGGTAGTCATTTGGAATTTGGACACCATTACTTTGCGCAGCACGATGGCACGTGTGCGTAGAACTTCATTGTGGCTGCGTAAATTGAAGCCATTCAAGGTATGTTCCAGAACGTACAGGGAGAAGCACCAAAAGTTGCTGTTTAGCTGAACGCACAACCTGTCGCTGTTAGCTGCTGAGCTACATAACAGTCCGAGTTGGGGGCGTTGAGGTCTCCACCGACGCGGGTGTTTAGGGCAGGGCTAAGCGCGAGACTTTTTAAGCGGAGATTCAATCAATTTAGTCAATGACAACTCACGCACTGGGGCGCGACTACGTCGCGTGCAATTCTGTGCATAGAAAAATGAGTTCAGCTGAATCATCCCCTCTTCCCGTGGGGTTCGACGATGAAAGTAGGGCGTCGCACTCAGCCGCAGTTAGCACAGCGCCGTCTTCACCGCCAGGACACCCCCTGTCCGAGTATAGTCGCGCCTCGAGTGAACTTGAAATAATGGTTAGTAATTGCTTGTCTTACTTTCTGAGACGCTCAGTCCATTTTCTTTTAGGAAACCAAAGTCGCCGAGCAAGAAGCTGCAGATGAGGCTGAAAATCTGGTACGAGGTTTCGTAGGAGTCTCAGGGGCGTTTCTGACGTGTTGGCAGGCATTCACTTCTGAGAGACTGCAAAAACTGCAGACGGTCTTGGAAAGGTCTACAATTTACTCAAATATCCTGAGAGAGCGATTGGAAGAGGACCGCAAGAGACAAACTGAGCTCTTGGAGCAGGAACAACGAAAGGCGGGCTCCAAACGCTCCCGAACATCTGAGCGAGACGTCAAGGGCAAGAAGAAATTGAGAAGAGGCAAGGACGGAGATGCAGAGGCCGTCGAGGAAGAGGACAAGATTAAGACAGCAGAGGAGCTCGGAGTGTTCCAGCAACCGAAGCTTATTACTGGCGCGAAGCTAAAGCCATATCAACTGGAAGGGCTCCAGTGGATGGTGTCGCTGGATCAGAACGGAATTTCAGGAATCCTCGGTACGTCTTTCGCAATACTTGCCGGGACCATTTAACCAACCCGCACCTATAGCTGACGAAATGGGCCTCGGCAAGGTATGGTCTAGTTGAAATGTCACCGCGCTTTCTGACATACATTCATAGACCTTACAAACCATTGCTTTCAGTGCATACCTCCGAGAACGCAACAACAGCAGACCATTCCTCGTTGTGTGTCCTCTTAGTGTGTTGCACAATTGGGTGGCTGAGTACGAGAAGTTTGCACCAGAAGTATGTCTGCTTCTTTGCCCTTACTTCGTGTAATAACTGTCAGAAAAGATCCCAGTATGCATGTACCATGGTACACCAGCCGAGAGAGCGGAACTCAGAAACACAGTTATGTCTCTTGATCGAACGGAAGCGGTCCAACCCAAACAGAAGGGCAAATCTCCAACGACGAAAAAAGGCCGTGGTCGACCCAGACCGTCGACGTCGGGTCGCAAATCCTCAAGGAAAGCAAAGGTGGACAGCGATTCTGAGGACGAACTAAACTCTATTCCTGTAACAACAAAACCCACAACTTCCTCCTTCCCCATTGTCATAACTACCTACGACATCATCATGAGAGACAGAATCCATTTGTCGCGATACGAGTGGGGATATATTGTCGTCGACGAAGGCCATCGTTTGAAGAATCTTAACTGCAAGTTGATGAAGGAAATCAAGAAATACTCAAGTGCGGGTAGAATGATCCTGACTGGCACCCCTTTGCATGTAAGCCAGCAGCCCTTTTCCGTCTCCTTTCAGGTGCTGACCCCTTTGCAGAACAACCTCGCCGAACTGTGGTCTCTTCTGAATTTTATTCTGCCTGATATCTTCGACGATATCGAGACGTTCCAAGAATGGTTTGCACTTCGCTTCCTCTGCACTACCAATTCTCTGACCTTTTGGCCTTTCTGATAAATAGGTTCAGCCTTCCAACACTGCAGCAATCCCTCCCTCAAGCCCAATCAAACCATATTATATCTTCATTGCATGCGATTCTGAAGCCTTTCCTCCTGCGCCGGCTGAAGGTCGATGTCGAAATGAACCTCCCACCCAAGAAGGAATACGTACTCTATGCGCCTCTCAGTGTACGCCAACGAGAGGCGTATGACAAGGTTCTTGACGGAAATATTCGAGACTGGCTCATTTCCGGCGGGACAGCAGGGAATGATGTGGCCTCCGCGTCACCGTTGGCTCCTGAACCACAGGCAGACGAGGCGGATGATGAGCCTGTCAGCAAGCGACGCGGCTCGAGAAGGGCGAAGGGAACGAAAAGTTATGCTGTTGACGGCGATGATGACGAGTACTTCGAGATGCTGGAACGAGGAGAGGTCGACCAGACTGGTGTTAAGCGTAAGCTAACCAGAGAGGAGGAAGCAGAGGAGGAAGCACGGGTTGGAAGAGAGCATCAGCTCCGAGTCAAAGGTTTGTTCGATCTTGTATGGTTTTGATCCAGATCCTGACCGACATTACGCTTCTAGTCAAGCAGGTCAATAACATGCGGTTACAAAACGTCGTCATGCAGCTTCGGAAAGTATGCTCACACCCGTTTCTGTTTGACTGGCCCGTCGACGCCAAGACGAAAGAGCCAGTCCTTGGTGAAGAGCTGGTTAACGCGAGTGGAAAGATGATGGTCCTCGATCGTCTTCTGCGGGAGTTGTTCAGACGAGACCACAAGGTCCTCATTTTCAGCCAATTTACTACGATGCTGGATATCCTTCAGGTTCGCCGACATTGACGCCTTCCTTTTAACTTTGTCGTTGACCAAGCATCTAGGATTGGGCTGTCGATGGCATGGGTTGGAACATCTGTCGGATCGACGGATCGTCAAGCCCCATGCAGCGGAAGGCGGAGATGGAACGTTTCCAGACCAGTGGAGATGCTCCTGATGCTCCTCGACTGTTCCTTCTGAGCACGCGAGCTGGTGGCCTCGGTATCAATCTTGTGGCAGCTGACACCGTCATCTTCTACGACCAAGATTGGGTGAGTTGCCCCTGAAGCCACTTCCTTTTTGGTTGCTGACGGGTTTTACAGAATCCTCAAATGGACATCCAGGCCCAAGATCGCGCGCATAGGATTGGCCAGACGAGACCTGTCTTGATCTTCAGACTTTTGAGTGCTCATACTATCGAAACTACGATCATGCAGCGCGCCACGGAGAAGAGGAAACTAGAGGCACTCGTTATCGCCAAGGGTGAGAAAGCTGTGTTCTTAGTTTTCATGATTGTAATTAACCATGGTGATGTCTCGCAGGTAAATTCAGAAAGCCTGCAGCAGCCGCGAGCAATAAGCGTGAAACAATGGCTGAATATGCAACTGATCTTCTCAGGCTCGAAGGGGAAAAAATCACAGTTGTTCCGAACACCCAGGAAGGAAAGGCAGGGGTCTTGAATGATGAGGAGCTTAACATGCTTTTGGATCGTAGTCCCGAAGTATTCTCGGATCGTGGAAAGGGCTGGACCTCGACTGCGGCAGCAGGGGAGTCTTTGGTGTCCAAAACCGGTACTGTGCATGGGAAACGAACAGCTTTCGCTGTTTATGAGGCTCCTGTGGAAGTGGGTAACGATGCATTGGCGCATATGTTCGGAGAGGACGCGAACGATGATTAGATCTTAACCCTGCTTTCGTGGCCCCTGTTTCTTGATGCACTCTGTTTTACATCGCTCTCTCGTGTGTCGTTGTCTTTGTACTTCGCTGTTCGCTAATACGCTGTTATATTTTCGTAGGATATCCATCTAATTCATCTTATCATGGGCATTTGACCATTTCTTGCCATCTCTCCGCAGCTAGCTTTCACTGGGTTTCTCCGTTGTCGCTCACGGGGGTGTTGCCCTGGTTAATTCACAAGGTTTCCATCCATATGGAGGAATGCTCTGAATGAATTGGGTGGGTGGGTGGGTGATCAAATCCGACATCGACTCTGTTCGCCGGCATCACCT
The DNA here is from genome assembly GCA_004369085.1 of Coprinopsis marcescibilis. NCBI lineage: Eukaryota > Fungi > Basidiomycota > Agaricomycetes > Agaricales > Psathyrellaceae > Coprinopsis > Coprinopsis marcescibilis. The sequence continues at coordinate 51,750 of ML210260.1, forward strand.
AATGCCACCCCTCTAATAAACCTTTATCTCCCTTATTTCCGCCAGGGTGGCTGGTTAGGTCCTGATAAGACAAAAGATTGAGTTGAAGAACTCGACCACCGCTTGCGGTCCATCAGGGTTCTCGACCACGTTACTGGTGTGTCCACATTTCAAACTCGGGAACCCAATGGCAGGGCTGGAAAGTGACGATCACTGTCTTTGGAAGAGGTACTTAGGTATGCCCAGGGCGTTGGCAATAAAGGTTCTACACTCGGTTTACCCTTCTCCTCCTTCTCTCTTTCTTGAAACTCTTCAGAACATGTACGTCTTATTGAACTCTTTCTTCGCATTCTGTCTTGACCGCGTTTTCCTTCAGACACGAAATCTTTTGAACGACAATGTCGGAAGAGGTCCTCGGAATTATGCTCAGGGAAAACATCATGGCAGGCCTACCTTCACGAATGAAGGCCTACAAGGATTATATGGGTCTCGGTGTTCCTCCGTGCGGAGAATACGCACCGAAACCGACGAGCATCGATCCTCCGCCTTGGATGCCTGCTCAACACAATCCTGGGGTGTTTCAGCGACTTTCGTGCGTTTACGTTTACACTGACTCTTTTGCTCAATCCGTTTGCTTAATCAAAATCGCTCTTGCTATTAGGCTCCACCGCGAGATCGAACACTTTATGGCGTATATGAGGCCGACGAACGAGGAGGTCATCATTCGGAAAGACCTTATTTCTCGGTTTACGAGACTCGTTGGGAGGGTCGACTCAAAGGCCAAGGTTCGCTGCGTTGGCCCGGAAGCAACTGGACTCTGCTTCCCAACGTCTGACATTGACATGGTCATTACGTTTGGAAGTTCCAGTATCGGACCTTCTGTGCTACACTCTAGCTCTTCCACCAAGGCGAGGTTCTCCGAGTTGGAATTCAAGATACGAAGCTCGGGGTTCGCGAGCAAAATTGATTCTTTCTTGACCGGGCCTGTTCCTTTGTTAAGGATCAGGGATGCGGTGACTGGGGTTAAGATCGAGCTCACCGCGGCGACGGATGACCACGGTGTTAGGGCGGCGGAGGCGGTTCAAGCTTGGACGAGGTCGGAGAATAGGTCGGTCATAGAGAGTTTGGTGATGGTTCTCAAGTTGTTCTTAGCCATCCGGCGACTGGATACGACCTATTCCGGAGGGGTCAACATGTATATGCTGGTGTGGATGGTGGTTGCGTGGGTTGAGCTCGAGCTGCCAAAGTTGTCATTGGGGAAGGGAGCGTCGTATTCCCGACGGGATGAGGTCAATCCTAGGATGGTCTCGTCTCATGGGCTGTCATCGAAACCTTGGCACTCAACAACCACCCCATCGTCATACCCTGACCCTATCAATCTAGGTGTCGCTCTGACCTCGTTTCTCAAGTTTTACGGAGAAGAATTCGACGCAACCACCGCAACGATCCGGTTCTCCGAGAATTCCGTGACGTACGCTGTCAAAAATCGACTCTATTCGCACTCCACCTTGCAGGAATACTTGATTTCTGTTACGGATCCTGTGGACGCTGATGTCGACCTCGGGTTGAAGGCGTACGCGATCAAACATGTTCAAGCCAGTTTCCTCGAGGCCTACCAAGCACTGGAGTCGCTGGAACATGGTTATGGCAGCCGAAGCCAGATGGTAAAGGCCAGGATGCAGGGAACTTTGGGCTGTCTTTTGGGTGGAGACTATACGCATTTTATTTTCAGGCGGAAGAGAATTTTAGAGAAGTGGAGGAGAAGTAAATATTGATGGCTTCAAGTACATTAGCTTGAATTAGTGCTGAGCCTGGCATTTTTCAGAACATACATTGTCTTGATTTCAGCATCATGATCAGATTGCTTACAGACGAACCTTAGATTTCAACTTCAGAGCTGAAATGAAGTATTTGCCTTGCAGAGGAATCGAACCCCTCGTATTTGGGCCTTGGCTTTTTGCGCCATCATGAGGAGCTGCGTCTCTCTTCTCCTCCAAGTTCCTTGTCCGAATGACTGCAACGGATTGTACATCGTTTCTGCCAGGCTATTCATGTATTGAAATATATGATATCCATACACATAGGGTTTGTAGCGCAACGACCCAGCAGGTTTACGTCTACTCAACGCTGTTCTCAAGACTTCAAGAGGACGTTGGCTCCACTCACATGTTACTTACGCTCGCTCCTCTACAAGAAGCAGAAGTACGCGGGTAGCACCCGTTCAGGCGTTTCCCGCAGTCAGAAAGCAATAAGGTGGGAGTTCTGCCGCTGATGTGTGAGGGGCTTCCAAATTTAAACTGCTTAAATGAACGGCTCCCACAGGGTCAGTTCTCATTCCTCTCCTTCCCCGCAGTTCACCGTCACCTACTCAGGTTAACCTTTGAGAACGCATATCTCACCTTCAATCTGCCGCTGGATTCCCACTCTAAAAGCATGTCAGGTCGAATGCTGAAAGAAAACATCATGGCGGGACTTCCTTCCCGTATGAAGTCTTATAACGACTATGTTGGAGAAGTAGTCCCACCATGTGGAGAGTTCGCGCCTCGGTCCGCCTCCATCACCCCTCCTTGGATGGATATTAAAGCTGAGGCAGGGTCAGCCAACCGTACTTCGTAGGATAACATCTTTTCGCTATTTCGAGCGCGGAACTGACCCTTCACTGACTGCAGGCTACATGACGAGATAAAGCTTTTCATATCGTATATGAGGCTCACAGAGGACGAAAGGCTGCTCAGAAAGGACCTCATCTCGCGCTTCACTCGTCTAATTGCCAAGCTCGACTCGGCCTCCTCAATGCGATGTGTCGGTTCTTCAGTAACGGGACTATGCTTCCCGACGTCCGACATCGACATGGTCATCACATTCCGGCCCTCCCACCAATCCTTCCTCGGGCCCAGCAGTCCAAAGTACAGGCTCAGTAGCCTGGTGAGCAAGATCGACACGTCTAGATTCGCAAGCAAGATTGAATCGATTTTGAATGCATCCGTTCCTTTGCTCAGAATCACAGATGCGAAAACAGGACTTCAAATAGACCTGACATCTGATAACGGTCATGGCGTTAGGGCGACAGAGGCAGTGGAGACCTGGCTCAATTGCGGAGAGAGAAGGGTGATAAAGGGATTGGTTATGGTTCTCAAGTTATTTTTGGCCATGCGTCGACTGGGGACGACATACACTGGGGGAATCAACTCTTATCTCCTATTTTGGATGGTTGTCGCCTGGGTGAAGCTTGAATTGCCGGACCTCCTGTCGGGAAAAAAGTCGCCGAGTACAACCCAGGTCAGGGGCGACAACTCCTTGGACGACCTGCTATCCAGGATGGGGACGCTGTCCCTGCAGGGGCCTCCATCTCAAGTGTACACCCGTGATGACCAACAGACCGACGTGAAGCACGTTGACCTCGGCGTTGCCCTCAAGTCCATTCTCAAATTCTATGGCGAATCGTTCGACGCTAAATCAACAAAAATCGAGATTTCCTCGGATTCAGTAAGGTACAGGTACAAGGGGACGTTTTACTCTGTCCAGCCCTTTCTTTTATCTATAAACGACCCAGCAGCACTCGTCAACGACGACATGGGATCAAAGGCCTATGCTTTTAAACACGTACAAGCGACGTTCCGCGAAGCCTATCGCAAGTTAGAGTTGGCGGAAGGTAGGAATATGAAAAAGAGCGGAGGGACGCTGGCATACATTCTGGATGGAGACTATTCTGCCTTTGTATCCAAGCGAGAAGCAATGGTGCAGAAGTGGAGAAGAAGCCGCAATTGACCATGGCGTCGATTGTAGTATTGGTACTAGAGAAAGGCCCATTTGTTGTCCAAGCTGACTCTTCTTTTATTTGTATGCATGTATGTAGCGTACGGCTTGAATAGGGAGCGTATGTACTGTGAATCGAACTGTTGTATAATGTATATATGTACCGGGAGGTATGGGATCAAATAACAATTATCTTGGGTCTTCAAGTTTAACCTCTAGAGAGTCTTGGGCGGCCATCCTGCACCCAGGTACGATACACACGGATGTATACGTAGAGGTTGTGGCATATAAGAACTTTGGTGAATGTGCCGACATGCTTCCCTTGAGGCTTTGACGACCATGAAATCCATTATCCCTTTGATAGTCATGATATCGTGGCAGGTTACCCACTCGTGGGCTGGATGAAACCCACCATTTAAGTGTCGCTTGACGGCTGTTGTAGGCGTCTGGGCCTCGAATTGATGGGTGCGATTGTTTCGTCCGTCCGACGGATGTCCCTTTGAGAACAATGGACGGGCCGGTGTGTCAGCCTTCAAGTTTGACAGTATCAAAGGGAAACTGATGGTTCAAATTCCTGGTGAAAGGACAATTGTCCTAACATATTTTCTTTGAAAGCAATGAATCCCCAATCCCAACCCTTTTTAATCCGAGTCGCACATTGCGCCTATCCGCAGAGCTCTCTCCCCGTTCAAAGGTCATCCCCATCGTTCTCTCCGCAATGCCCATGTACAGTACCTCTGAAACTTTCAAGTTAAAATTCCGGTAAGCATTCCCTTTGTCTTTGGAATCGATTTCCTTGCACATGCAGCTGGGCTAGTTAGTTCACCACACTTACGACGATTTCTCTCCCTCAGGAATTTGATCTATTGCGCAAATCTTCTTGAAAGCGACTAGTATGTGCAGTTTCTGGCTGCTGTACCTCGCCGAACTCGTGCTCACAAACCGTTCATATACGATAGCCTCAGTCTCAGAGAAAGGGAACTGGCAGGCCTGCTCTCAATGAGCCTCAAAGAGTTCAGACACTTCCGAGCCGTCGCGCAGCATCCGCGATTCCCGAGGACCCCAGCCCAGTGCGTACACTCGCCTCGTCAAGCCTATTTCCAAGAACGCGTCATTACCCTCCATCCAATACGAGCCACTTATGCAATTGCACCCCAGATTAGCCGAGAGTTACGCAGCGCTCGAGTTATACAACTACGCGACGTTCGGTGCGAACAGCAACGATGGCGTCCCGTTTTGCTACACGAACCTCGGGGGCTCCTCGCAAGACTTGGAGAGGACTCTCGAGAGGTACGAGTCTGACGAAAAAGAGGTCAAGCGGATTTGTATACTTCAGTTCTTGGACATCGTCGTCCAAACTCCACCAAGTTCAACACCGGGCCACGAGCAAGGGTGAGTGTTTCGGACTGTTCAAAAAAAGAATCACAGCATACCCATAATGCATAGGGCTACCACCGGCACTCAAGATGAAGTTACCGCTCCTATTCCTATCACTGAGACGCCACTTGATAAGTTCCACCCAACCAAGTGCCGCTGGCGCACGCCAATGGACTTGGACGTCAAGAGGCCCGCTTCCTGTACCACCCAAACATTTACAGACATGGACACCTTATGGAAGCACGTCGCGAATGTCCACATTTTGCCGCAATATCGCAATGCGTATCCCTTCCCACGGCGCTCATATGCCAGTGGGATATGTTTTGCGAAGCTCGACATCCACGCTGCCAGTCGATCGTAAAGGCCCATCTGGCAGTTCACTGCTCGATTTATTCGGTGTACAACTCGGAATAGAGTATGCCTTCTTTCTTACATTACTCCTTCGTTATTATTCGGCTTTTGACTCCAGGTTCACGCGTTCACGAGCACCGCCAGGCTCAGACAGTCATTTACAAAGTGCTCACGTACATCTATAGTCACTAATATCTAGCATATACTATCTTCAATCTAATGGCCATTAGCTTTTGGCGGGAACAAGCAAAAATCATCATAGGTACCCACAGAACAGAATACGACAAGCGTGAACTGTGACATTTAATTGACAGCTCAAGTTAGAGGCTGGGCAAAGGTTAATCCGAGTCACAGGACTGCCAAACTCCGAGCGCCCACCCACTCAAAACAGCCTATCAATGACATCGTTTGTACCAACTGACATGAGCTCTATTCTTAGCCCACACACAAAAGTCGTCATCATGATACCCAAGGCAAGAAACGACAACGCGCCCTTACGCTCGTTCCTAACGCGCAACCCTCTTAGATGAGAAAACAAACCATTATCATTATTCATGAAAGAAACGATATCGTTGATGAAATATTCCGCAAACTAAAAGGAGTAGGAAGACACAAACAGTTAAAAGCGATCGTCGAAAAGTCGTGTAAGGTAACGTATCGTGAATAATGAGGGCAATATCGATGTCGCGTCGATAAAACAACAACAACCGCAGTCGAATAACGAGGGTATGAGATGGATATCATGCAACTGAGGCAGCAAATTATGCGCGATTTTCATCATGAACAAAGTGAAAGGTAAACAACACAGAGAATTTTGTCGTTTACTCTTCTTCGGGGACTTCCTCCTCGTATTCGCCTTCCTCCTCGACGCTAGTAAGAGAAAAGAGTAAGTAAAGAGATTAAGCACGAGAAACACATATACGCACGTGGCATCTTGGTATTGCTGGTACTCGGCAACGAGATCCTGCATGTTGGACTCGGCTTCGGTGAACTCCATCTCGTCCATACCCTCCTGGGTGTACCAATGCAAGAAAGCCTTGCGCTTGAACATGGCAGTGAACTGGTCGCTGACACGCTTGAACAACTCCTGGATGGCGGTGGAGTTGCCGAGGAAAGTGACGGCCATCTTGAGACCACGAGGAGGGATGTCACACTGAGCAGTGAGGACGTTGTTGGGAATCCATTCAACGAAGTACGCAGAGTTCTTGTTCTGGACGTTCTGCATTTGCTCTTCGACCTCCTTCATTGAGACCTTGCCACGGAAGACGGCGGCAACCTAAATGGATGCCAACTCAATGGCTGATCATACCACAGCAATCGTGATACTTACGGTGAGGTAGCGACCATGTCGTGGGTCGGAGGCAGCCATCATGTTCTTGGCGTCGAACATTTGTTGAGTGAGCTCGGGAACGGTGACGGCGCGGTATTGCGCGCTTCCACGGGCGGTGAGGGGGGCGAAGCCGGTCATGAAGAAATGGAGACGAGGGAAAGGAACTAAGATACCGATCAGTCACGATACAAGTTAACTCGACCCGAAGACATACCCATGTTGACAGCGAGCTTGCGCAAGTCAGAGTTGAGCTGGCCAGGGAATCGCAAGCAAGTGGTGATACCAGACATGACGATAGAAACGAGATGGTTGAGATCGCCATAGGTGGGTGTCGAGAGCTTGAGGGTTCGGAAGCAGATGTCGTAAAGGGCTTCGTTATCAATGCAGAAAGTCTCGTCAGAGTTCTCAACCAATTGGTGGACGGAGAGAGTGGCGTTGTAGGGCTACAAAGAATGCGATTAGACAAGAAAAGCAGGTGAAGATATCAAATGCGCTCACCTCAACGACAGTGTCCGAAACCTTGGGACTGGGCACAACGGAATATGTGCACATCATTCGGTCGGGGTATTCCTCACGAATTTTAGAGATAAGGAGGGTACCCATACCAGCACCAGTACCACCACCAAGGGAGTGGGTAATCTGGAAACCTATCACGTGATAACCCATTTAATTTCGTTAAAAGTATGGGGTCGGCTTGAACATACCCTGAAGGCAGTCGCAGCCTTCGGCTTCCTTGCGGACAACATCCAAAACGGAATCAACGAGCTCAGCTCCTTCGGTGTAATCTAGTAGGGAAAAGAAAAGTCAGCATATGCGAGCAGATTGTGGGCGATATGCATGGTGAGACGGTCGCCACACATGAAAGGGGTCTGACACGTAACAGCGCGTTTGACGCGTTCAAAGAGGATTTCGAGCCTGGAAGAGTGGCGCAAAGGGCGCCACAACGAAAAACGGAAAGGTTACTCACGTCCTTTAGCCCAGTTGTTACCAGCACCACTTTGGCCGAACACAAAGTTGTCGGGGCGGAAAAGGCTACCGAGAGGTCCCGATCGAACAGAGTCCATGGTTCCGGGCTCGAGATCGACTAGGACGGCACGAGGAACGTATTTGTTGGCACCGATCTCGTTGTAGTAGACAGAGATGCGCTCGAGCTGGAGGTCGTTGGTTCCCTTGTAGAGCCCATCCCGCTCAATACCATGCTCATCGGAGACAACTTCCCAGAATTTGGCACCTAGAAGAGCGAGAGGAGTTGAAATTAGAACCCCAAGACGCTACCACGTTGTAATCAGCAACGCACCGATTTGGTTACCGCACTACAAGAGCAATCCCAACGAAACAACGCTGTCAATATCCATCGATAATTAGCAGATAGGACACAACAGACCTGGCCGGTTTGGAGATGTACGATTTCACGCATGCTAGAAATGCGGGGTCAGCATGGGGGTTCAGGATAGGCGAAAGTGGTACGACAAAGGAAGCGCGACATGGCCGCGTGTTTTCTGGCAACGACGGTGTCGACGAGCTCGCTGCGCGTTGCTCGCCGTTCACAATGATGAGGAATACTCACATTAGATATTAGAGGGGATAGGAAATAGAGGAGGTGTTGTCGTTGAGGTCGATGATTGACACGAAGACGAAAATGTGAAGCAGCCGGGCAAAGGGGACACTCCACCAGAATTCAAACTCAGCTTCGTACTCCGCGTGCCTACTGGTCCCTGCGCATGTTGCCCCAAAGGTTTTTAACCGAGAAACGACATACTGCCGTATTTTTTCCAGATAAACCAACCAGAAGAAAGGGTGTTGTCAGGGCTTCCAGAAGATCTAAAGTTTGCGCTGAAAACTGACAATCCAGCGGTACGATATCCCATATACTTTGGCTACTTTCGCGGTGAATGTCCATACATGTTTGAGCCTCGTGGTTATGTTTTGGCCTGCATGAGGCTGCATGCGAGAAAAATGTTGTGGCAAGCCTCGAGGCCCTGCTTGAAATGATGGCTTTGTGATTCCTCGTGTCTCGCGTAACAAAATTCGGGTTAATAGTCTTTTATCTTTCCTTGGCCCAATTTCCTTGTCAATTCGAATCCTTTGTCGTTTCGTGCAAGTATATTGCCAAAGGAAATCCATCTGTTGAACGCAGGGCAGGTGATCACATGACCAGCAGTTCTTTGTAGCCATAAAGATTCAGAATGCATACTTGCTCGTAACTGCAACAACGTTTCAATCACTTTCTAAAGACTACCCTACAACCATCGTCTGAACTATTTCCAAGATGAAAAACAAGAACAAGACAACGAAATTCCCAGTGGCGAGTTCACAGACACGGCGGAACATGAGACAGCACTAATGATCGTGGCTCAACATGTATCTAGGCCCGGATAAAGAAGATTATGCAAAAAGACGAAGAAGTCGGCAAAGTAGCCCAGGCTACACCAATCGTCATTTGTACGCCCATGCAACCTGTTCTATTCCCACCAGAAAGCTTACAATGGCGCAGCGAAAGCCCTAGAACTATTCCTCGGCCTGATCATCGAAGAGTCATATAAAGTAACTGCAGAGCGGGGGGCGAAGAAAGTCGAGGCTTATCATTTGTGCGTAACCCAACTACTCCTAATATTACATCTACCCACCCCTAGTACCCGTTCACCAGGAAACATGCCGTCGATACAGTCGAAACCCTCGACTTCCTTAAAGAAATTGTCGCAGCCGTGCCCGATCCTTCCGCCGGCGGTACAATCGACCTAGAAGCAGAAGGTGCAGCCAAGCGTCGCGGAAAGGGTAGGAAGGTGGCAGCAGCCTCATCGTCAGGGGCTACCGGTGCTGAGCCTACGAAACGGCGCAGGAAGAAAAAGGCCGTCCCCGATCAGGGACAACCGGAGCAGGAAGAACCCTCGGCAGATCCTGGAACAGAACCAGAACAGGGCGATGACCACGATCAGGAGGAAGACGCGGAAATGAACGAATACGATGAAGACGACGATGACGCCCCACATAATGGATCCAAACGCGCACGAAGGAGCTCGAGCGATGATGACGGCTGGGATGGCGGGAAGCCATACGTGCCTGGCAGATAACTGTCTGTAATTGGACAATGATAAGATACCACTGATGCGGTTGTAGTAATGTATGTTTAACTTGCCATGGTTTGTGCTGGGTCGCTGCTGGGCTGACAGGAATAAGAATGACTCATTAGACCAATTCTGCCTCTCCTCGGGCAACTAGGTGTTCCACCACATGATAGGGTGTCAGAGAGATATGCCCTTTGTTCATCTGCAAGCGCGTTCCACTGAAACGGACGTCAAGACCATGGCAATTCGGAAGCAGCATGGAACAACATACTCTGGCAACGCGACTGGCGGGCAATCCTGAAGCGCATGGACAAACACAGGTCGCGTCTTATCCGGCTGTGTCACTGAGGAATCAAGAATCAGACCAAACGGCGGTCGAAGGATAGAGATTAAAGGCGTACCCATCGAAGGATAAAAGACCGGTGTATCATCGAGATGTGCCTGTGATTCCGGCAGACTTTGCAATACAGATAGGAAGAGATGCTGATCTGTTATCTTCGCGTGTCTGAATGAAAAGGTGAAGCTCGATAACTCATGGGTCGACCTCGTAGCACATACCGACTCGCATGTTCCCGTTCCGAAGCTGTAAGCCGTGTCTGTATGTCTGCATTTGTCGTGATAAACCGCGCATATCTCTCTATCTAGCTGACGTATCAACACCATAATAACACTGTGCGCATCAAGATGGGCTACTTACTTTGTAGAGCCTCGTCCGGATGTAAGATCTGATGAGGAACTTGACCCGCTCGATTTCCGTCTGAACGAGCATGATTCGTATGTGCTCAGACTCGGATGTCCTCGGGTCGTCTCTCAAAATCTGAATATTCCTAGTCTGAGGTAGTCGCAATATCACAAGGTGTAAGCACAACCAGTTCTCAACCCCGAGAGGATACGGGAACATACCTGCGATCGCAAATGATCCAACAGCCCCGCAAGCAACGCCTCCTGCGCAGGTAAAATATCAGGCGAGTGGCGTTCATTCATCCAATGACGAATCATAGTCTGTAAGGGCGTCTGCTCGACCTCTTCTGTGTTCTCGACGAGCCTTCGCGGGGGTGCCACTGCACCTGCAGGCTGCATGGCCACATCGATGTCCTCATCCAGGTTGAATCCCGCTTGCCTGGGAGGATTTGCCGGCCCCTGGCCCACGTCAAGGGCGTCGTTGAAGAAGCCTGAACGGTTTTCGTATTCTCTACCCCAGTTAGACATGGTGTGTAGGTTTTAGGATAATGGAGTGATGCGGTTAATGAGTTTACAGTGTGATGGATGGCATGACAAAGTTGTGGGATCGTCGCGAACTGTTAAGTCGCGTCAAGGCCTGCCCTGAACATGGATCGCTGCGCAGGCATGCACCCGTTTCGTTTCTTCTTCCTCTTCATCTACCGCTTCTAAACTTTCTTTTGGGATCGCCTTCACGAATTTTTCCTAATGGTCGACTCTGGGATATACGATGTTGGGCTCATCTGGGCAGAATCTTTTGCTTATTGGCCCACAACTCGTCGACTGCGTTCAAATTTTCAGTCCAGACCGCGAATATTCAGAACTAGATCGCGAAATCAGGCCACAGAGCCGCAAATCTAATAGCTCCTAACGGTTTATTTAAACTATGTCTGTCGAAAGTCAACGGACAACATTGCGCTCCGGTTTCCTCAAGGTGGCTGAACACGACCCGTATGGCACCCAACCCCCACTCCCCCCATTATGGTGGCGCTCCTCTGGACCACTCTTCTGACGATAAAACCTTTGCCTCTGCTCCTGCTATGACTCTCTTTTCCCGCAACGCTCTTGTTTCTCGCGATTCAATTTCAACGACGACCCGCAATACGCTCATTCTTGCAGTTATCACCGTCGCTATCATTTTTGCAACCGTTATGGCGTTGTATGCTGTATACAAAGGGGTTCGGTTCTTCCAGCGCAGAAAGCTTGTGAATCAAGCTTTGGAGATGCCTACATCTCCAGAGAAGCTCCAAGCCAAATCAAAGTCGAAGACTTGTCGGTCTGAAGCATCTAGTGCAAGAACTAGCATAGTGAGTTGATCACCCAATGGTTGATTCGGACATTAGCACCAATACAACTGCTTCAGAACAAAGAAAGCATCCATCAACCCTCCCCAAACAACTTGCCTTCTGGAATACAGTCGCATCTGAATACTCTGGATATAGACGACCCATGGATGGGGTCTGCGCCCGTTTCCAACAACCTTGACAGCCAACCATCGCCCACCTCTGTCGATCTTTTCCGGGAAACAATACCCTCATCCGGATCGCCTGGTTCTCAGGAGGGTGCAGCAGAGGAAGACATAACCTCAACTTCTGCAGCTGGCAGCATCACCGACCTCTCCGCCGCCTCGCTCAAAATTGTGGGTGACGATGTTGTTGGTGCATACCCCTTCCCACAAGATATCCATCCTGTTGAAGTAGGTGTGGAGGACACATTTTCCTGGGGTGTCCGCTTCAGCTTTCCTTGGGTCACCGAGGAGATGAGGTTCGGTCTCGTCTTGCCGACTTACCCTGTTGACGAAGGTCTTGCGGGATATGACGAGTACTCTGAAACGTCTGCTTACTCCAATCTGTCCCCACCTGCGAGCCCCCTGCAATCGACGCCTGAAACGCCACCAAAGAGGTCACCGACGCTTTCGACCATCCCGAATCCGAGGATATTGGAGGATGCGGCGCTTGCGAATGCGAATGCACATGCGGAGGATGACTCGTATGGACTGGCTGCGATGAATTTTTGGAAAAGGTACGGGCCTGCGACGTTGGCTCCGCCCCCGAAGAAACCCAGAGGTGTCAAGGCGGCTCACTTGGAAGGCCAGCTCAACAAGGAACAGCCACGTTTGGAGCACTCGCCAGAGGTGGACAAGACGAACCAGATGCTCAAAGAAAAGAGTTTGCACAAGTTTTTGCATCGGTACTCGAGTGTGGTTCTACTGAACGGGGTCATGAATGGACGACAGAACTTGAAATGACGGCGTTGCGATTCGTTGGTTGGCATGACCTTCGATGAACTCTCTTTTGTGAACTTGTTTTCGCTGTAATTTATATACCACAAATTTCTTTGTTACTTTCGAATGGTTGTAATTGTATTTCCGTCCCTATAATAGATCTTTTCGACACCCCAGAATACTCTCTTCCTAACGAGCCGCATCACACTTTGATCCGGGCTGACCGGGGTGATTTGACGCAATGCAACCTGGCCCTGCTGCAAGTTGTCTGTTCGTCTCTTCCATCTCTGAATCCCAGAAACCCTTTTCAGATCATCCAGGACTATACAAACTGAAATTATGGGTCTCACACTCGAGCTTGGAACGCCAGTGAACACCGCGCTCATGCTGTACATCCTATACTCTGTGCAACGAATAATCTTCCCTCCACTTACCAAGCCAGCCTCGATCCCAACCGAGTTCAAGGCTGGCTACTCGTGGATGCCGAAATCCCACCCGCCCTCGGTGCTGTTCAAGACCTATACGCCCAAGACGCTGGAGAAGTACGACGGAAAGGACGACGGGCGGATTTTGCTGGCGATTAATGGGACTGTGTTTGATGTTACTGCTGGGAAGAACTTTTATGGGCCGAGTGAGTTGCTTTTGTGCTTGTTTCGCTGCAAGTTGGGATTGAGTACTCATATGGGGATTTAGATGGGATGTATGGAAACTTTGCGGGACGGGATGCCTCGCGGGGTATGGCGAAGCAATCGTTCGATACTGGTTAGTGGTGTTGCTTCCCCCTGCTTCGGCGTGGCCGCAGGCAAACAGTTGATTCATTGTGGTATAGAAATGCTCACACCTATCGACCAACCCTTGGACAAACTCGATGACTTGAAAGCTGATGAAATGTGAGCACGCGTTCTGCAGCCGCTGATTACATGGCTAATTGACGCACCCCTCCCATTCACGCAGTGAGAACATGAAGGGTACGTTTGGAACGATTTTTACATCGAGTGTATGCTTTCTTACGCGGTTTCTCCCAGGATGGATTGAGCACTTCTCCAACAAGTATATCATTTGTGGAAAACTTGTAGAGAATGACCAGGCTTGAATCGAATACCGAGTTTCGATTGCGCATTGTGTCTGCGTTTGAGAGCTTGACTTTCACGGGGAACTTGCTCTCAACAAGAAGCGAGCATGGAGCATTTGCCCCTTTGTACTGCCCAGTGCGCGGTGCTGGAAAACACCCGAACCGTTCAAAACGTCCAGGGATTTGTTACTGGACGCGTCTGGCAACGGTCTCGCGTCGCCTGTGTCTTAGTCTTATCGTTCTTTAGTGCCGAAGGTCAACCTGTAAACATGCTCACTAATCCGGTGCTCATCATTTGGTGCTTTTGCGCAGGGAGATGTATACTTATTGGCAAGTGGTTTGCCGTAATCTACCCTGTTTCGTTTCGTATCTGATGCATTTGTTTTGCCTTTAGAACCCAAGGGTCCTGTAAACTTGCAGGATCCTAGGTGAACACTAATGGACACCGTTGTGTGATAATTTCCAGCTCTTCAATGCCGATTGCCGATTGAAGGTTTGATTGTTGCCGGAAACCCATCCCTCTCCGAAACCTATTGCATTCTAATGTGCGGGATGTCACTTTCCCACCAACTGCATCCTCGGGTGCGCTGTTCATCCTGTGTCACACCACAGCATCCTCCAGTCCATTATCTAATTGAACGGAACCGTGGCGACTTCAATTGTTTCTCGGTGTTGACATCCCAACCTACCTCCAGTTGGTTCAACCCGTCCCCGACATTACGGCGAGACCCCCTGCGCACGCTAGGTTCGATGACGTATGGTTGTGAATGGCTCGGAATACCAATGGCAAACGAGAATGCTATTGGTATATACTCGTATGCGCCTGCCCGTCACTTGAGACCACAGCAGGAGCTGGGACTATCTTACTTTTCTCTGGGGTTGTCCACAGAATTTTATCCCATTGTTTTTGAACTGAAACAGCAGGCGCTCGGAAGAAATTGTCAGGATAGGATTGAGGCATTTCTTGATGGCGTGTTGGCGAACTGCTGGCGCTTCTTGTCCAGATCTTTTAAAATAAACTATTTGGTAGATAGTCAGTTCGTCGTAGTCTGTACACCTAGTACAAATTGGTTTGTATTCCACTGGAATTATATGTTTTCTGGAAGTGTTGGCTCCCGGCATGTCAATGCCGCACGACTATGAAGAGAGATGCCGGTAGGTGCCGGGCAATCGCTGATCACCACGTGCCTGGTGGCTGAACCTCGCTCCTTGCTTCCGAGGTCATCGAGCTTGGTCTGTGCTGCTTTCCTTCTACCCGTCGTGTTCCCCCAACGATTTCCGATGTCCTCGACCATTTCTACACCAGAAATCCGAATTACCAGGAGATAATGTCCAGAATTCGTGAATTCTGAGCTGCGATTGTGCTTTTACGCATTATTGAGCTCGTTTTGACCTCCAGGTACTTCCGGAGAGTTTCGTGGTCGAAGGGCTGCAGAGGAAGAAAGTGGATTTCTGGTTTTCTCTAACCTTCACGATATCGTCTTCTATCTTCCACGGTCGTTGGTGGTCAACGAGGACGATTGCTTTGGCGACATCGTTCGAGGCAACTGGCCTGTGCGGTTTCCAGGTCTCACGTTCGGGGAAACGTTGTCTCTTGTTGTCCGCCACGATTGCGTTTATATTGTTATCGCTACATCTGCCCTTCTCCCCCTCGCACAACCCAGTCTCTAGTTTAACCCGAGCCACTTTTACTTTCTCCTGGTACGTGTTTCCGATCTTCCTCATCTGCGGTTTCACTAACTGTTTTTTTTCGATGTTTTTTCTTCTTGCAGTAGTACACACTGCTGAATACAACGTGTTTCCTTGTGACAAATCCTATATGCTCTCTCATGGAGATTGCCTGCTGGATGGGACGTTTCATCGACTGTCGACGTCGTGCGTACTCCTCCGAGTTGGTCGTGATCGGTGAGTGCTGATGGGATGGTTGGAAAGCGGCGTTAGGCCCCACCTCGAGCTTGCTCTTGAGAGGCCTGTTGTACGAAATGTCTGGTGCGTATTCGGCTCCTGCAGAGCTCCTCAGTCAGTTTGTTAAATTTGCCTCTCCCACTAGGCGCAGCTTTTCACTCAGAACAGGGGTAGTTCTTCTACTGTGCAGATGTCCAGCTCGGATTCCTGTTTCCCTGACACGTTCCTCTCAGCTACGGATTGATCGTCTGCCAGGTATCTGTTCTCATCCTGAGATTTCTACCCTCAACCCTGACTCCCAGGGTGAACAGGCAGCTTAACGGTGTTCTCCGGTCATCTGAAACTCGGCCTCCGAAGGTGGATTGAAGTCTTTGTCGTATCGGAGGGTCCTGCTAACAACCCTTGCCCAGGTGCCGTGTCAGTCAACACGTTTTCTTATCAGGTCCACCCTGGGACTGCTGGAAATCCGGACCAAAGATGTAATCAGGCTATCTGCTGCTCGACTTGGCCCGAACTGACTTCGTGCAGCGGATTCTGTGCGTCCAGAAGCATCGGTGTCACATCTTAATTCTTTATCAGGCAAGTGACGACTGAATGCTTGTGACGCTCCGCCACCTATGGGGTGATGGCCTGATAGGTTACTTCCCAGTATATTAAGCTTCGGAGTTGGTGTTGCAGACCGGGAGAATGTGACCAAGGGGCTGCATTCGCGTATCCCTCCGCCCGAATTCGAAAACAATCCTCACAACATTTTTATTACAGGATATCTGATGCTTTCTGAGCATTGGTAATAGAGGTGTAAAAATGTGGGAGCCGCGAGATGGCCGAGGAGACCCGTCACGCGTTGTTTACGTACCAAACAATCCAGATTCGACCCCCAGCCCGTCTTTGTTTTGCCGGGCCGAACACTTTTCGGCCAAAATCCGAACGCATTGACCCACCGCGGACGACAAATTCCAACGACGACGAGCTCAACATCGACCTCCACTCTATTTATTTCACTCCCACTCGCTCTCGCTCTGCTCTGCTAGACTCTCCATGATATGCCCCGCACGCACCTTCCGGGCGCCTCGACCCTCAGAAATCGCAACCGGATTACCAACAAAACTCGCCTTAAGATCATCAAGGGCAATGTCGATGCAGATGACCTTTTTATTCCAGACGAGGACGAGGAGAAGCATCGTCTCACCAATCTGGTCGCTGGAGTCGACGCTGAGGACGCCAATGTGAGTGGAACCCCCCTTCTTTTTTCATGCCACGTCAGCAATCGATAGTGGCGGTGCGTTCCATGGAACAGCTGACTAAGCTTCCTTTTTAGGAACATCACTTGCAGGAAGTCCTGTCTGCGGCACACAAGGTCACAAAGAAGACTGAGGAAAAGCCAGCGGCATTCATCCCAACACCAGACTCTACTGGCACCGTTGACAATGCTGACGAGCTCTACCCGCCTAACAAGTGGCGCGACCCAGCGACGTATGCCTGCACCTCTTCAATTGTCGAAGAGCACATCACCAATGGTATTGCCAATGGCTTCACATACTACATGGACGAGCGTGACAAGGAGTGGCTCGATAAGAATAATGAAGAGGCACGCGGAGAGGGAACGAGTGCCCAGGGTGCTGTCTCAGCATCTGGGAGCAACATTCGCACCTCTGCTCGCAGCGCCAAGTCCAAGGGCAAGGAGCCTGATGTGAATCAACCCACCGCCGTCTCAGAGGACGAGTTTGAGCTCGTCATGGGTCTGTTTGAGAAGATTACCCATGAGAAGACCGAGTTCCTTCATCATGTACGTATATATATATCTTTTAATACGCTTATATCTTGTGTTGACGGCTCGCCATTAGTCCCTTGAGACAGGGATGCCTTTCCCCGCATTCACCGACTACCAAGATGTTTTCTCCTCCCCACTTACCCCTGCCACTTTCGCATCTTACACCGTGCCAACCTGGATACCCCAGCCACAGAAACTTCTTCGCATTGCACGGACCGTCTACCCGTATTGGAAAGAACGACGAATAGAACGAGCCGGCCACCGTATTATTCCAATCCTCAACGTAAGTTCCTTCTTTATTGCTTTTCTGTTCCCTACCTCTTGCCCTTTTGTTGTGTCCCTACGTGGGTCGCAAGCTTTTTGCTGTTGGTGGCCAACACGGTGTGGAAACAGATTTCCAACTCTAGGTTGATGTGAACCGTTGTCCCTGGGCCAACAATTGCTTTGTGGCATTGCCTCTCCCCCGTCCTCCTTCCCGTTTCTATGCCTGATTTCTGGACATTGTTCTGACCTATTTTCTTTTAGTTCGATGAATCCGACACTCTTAATGAATCCTACATCTGTTTCCGACGACGCGAGATCAAGGCAGTTCGCAAAACTCGGCAGACACAAGTCACTTTCTCCGATAAGCTTGTCCGACTGCAAACTGAATTCGTCTATCCTCTTGAACTCGCAAAGCTTGTGCTTCAGCGAGAAATGGCGAAGAAGGAGCAGGCTCAGAACGGACAGGAAGTGTGGCAGAAGCGACTAGAACTTGTGGACCTCAAGCGCAAGTATCCCGCATTCCAAGACAAGCTAGACGAGGAGGTGCTGGTCGACAAGGAACGCCCAAAGAAGCCTGAAATGTACGAAATTTCGTTTCTCTGTTCGATGATCGTTCTCTAACTTCCGTACAGTCGTCTCCCCCCTCGACCACCACGTCCTCAAGATGGCCCTATCTTCACCCCTATTCCCCAAATCGTCATCAAGCCTCGCGAACGCATTGCTCAAGTCAAAGCGCAGACGGAGGCCATCCTCGCCAAGCAGAAGGAAGCAGATCGCAGTTGGGAAGACGTTATCGACGTACGTTCTGACTTTCAGTTTATTCACCGATGCTCATTGTCCTTTAGAACCCTTTCCAAACTCCGCATGTTCCCCACGCTTGCCGCCTCTTCCAATACGTGCCGCCTCCCGACGCCCCCTCTTGGCCCGCTCCTGCTTCGGACAAGACATCCGACAGCGAAGACGAGCGACCAGCCAAGGTGGCTCGCTATACTCGAGCTATCCGACTTCGTTATGGTCGTGGGGGTCGCTTGGTGTTAGATCGTCGGGATCATGGTGGTTTGCCACCAACCATTTCCAAGGCCGCTCGTTCATCGCTCTTTGGCGGTGGTGACGATAACACGGAAGATATGGAAGTAGACCATCCTGACCCAGAGGAAGAGGACCGTCTCCAGCGGCTACAGGCGAGGTGGAAGTTTGATTCAGACGACTCCCCTCCTTGTGGTCCTGGCGGCATGGAAGAACAGGATCGAGTGTTGATTGACGACTACGATCCCAAGTATCTGCGTCACGCTATGACACTCTTCAAAGAAGTCGACCACACCGACCTTGCGACGGATCCAACCCTCCATCTTCCGAATGCCAACGGACAGCAGACTTCAGTCCTACCGTACAGACTTGGTATGCCCCCCATGATACGACGAGATCCTCAAGGCCAGTTCAGACCCGTCGGACCCATGTTCTTTGGGATGCCGCCCGGCAGCCTCCCTCACCCCGCGGGGATGCAACAAGTGGGCATGGCTGGTACCCCCGTGTCGATGCTCAAGAAGATGCCACCGCCAAACGCCATCCCCCAAATGCGTATTTCCAACGGGGGCATGCGACTTTCCAACATTCCTATGCAGCAACAAACGTCCCCTCCTCACCCATCAACTATCCCCTCGTCGTCTCAAAGTTCAACATCTACCCCCAATGCCGTGCAGTCGAGGCCAGCCATCGCCATGCCCCATGTCGACTTGGTCAAGCCATCTGAACCCGGCCCCTTGGTCAACGGTATCACACCTTCAAACACCCAGGCCACAGAAACGGCGACAACACAGTCTCAAGAGGCAACAGTAAACGGTATCACACCCCCTCGTCCTAAATCCCAGAACCAAACGCCTGTTGCACTGGGAGTACCTACAAATGGGTATCACCTCACTTCCCTCAACCCCGCTATGCCAAACATCACCTCATATGTGCAGTTGTCGGCGCAACGTACTCCTCTTGCGGCAATGCAGAAGATGCAGGAGTTCAAGACTGCCCTCGCCAACCTTCCACCTCAAGAGCAGATCGCAGCTCTCGCAGCGCAGGCAGGCAACCGAGCGCTCGCCGCCAACTTTCTACAAGTTAACGGAAACGGACAGCAGCAGCAGCAGCAGCAGCTTCCAACCGGGAACATTAACCTGAAGCTCCCGGCGGCCCGACCGATGCAATGGGCTGCGATGGGCGCTGCAGTGCAGAGGCCTGCATCTGCGATGAACGGTGTAGGGGAACACCTGAACGGTATCGGTTCGCCCTCAATGATTCCTGTGCGGTCGCCGTCTGCAAACGGGATCCGGCCAGGGATGAGGATCGGGTCGAACGGGCAACTTCAGATGTCCCCGCATTTGCAGCAGCCAACCGCTTCGCCCATGCCCAACATCTCGCAGTCTCAATCCCCACCGAGGTTGTCGATGACACCGACTTTGACGATGGCATCCCCGCCGCAGCAGGCTGTTGGGAGCAATCAGAATGGATATTAATCACCACCATACACAGTAGCTTTAGTATACGTAGCAGTAGCAGTAGCAGTAGTTTGTAGTATTGACATCTTTCTTCATCTGTTTGGTCATTTTTTCTTTACTCTCCTTGTTCGTTTTTGAGCACCATGCTCGCATGTTTAGTAGTAACCCCACCTCTTCTTTACAGCCCCCCTTTTTTTGTCACTGTGTATAATTATGTCTCTTTTTCATTTCGAATCATTACTATTGGCAGTTTTGTTTGATAGATGATACCCATGTTTGATTTTGAGGAAGAAGCACTTGAGTCTCGAACTGGTTCGAATATCAATAAGGAAGGAGAAATTTTGTGATGGCAAACTGCAATGTTTGTCGGGGTACGATACGGCAGCCCCCACAGCCGCTTTGCTTCCTCCCAGATCGACAGCGACAAAATCAAAGGTCAATCAACGTCTGCCAACTTGCACACAGCACCTCCCGTGCGGTGACCGTCTGTAACAATGGCAGGGTGAATGGGAGGCCCTGACAGAGGAACCGTCGTTAAATACATTCTGCTCGAACCTACATTTCCCGCCTAAAGACCAGGAATGGCCGTTCAAAGGGCGGATTGGTTCACAGCAACAAAAGGTTCGGGCGTTTGTGCCTCCCCGTCCATGCAACGAGTGGAGCTCTTGCTTCGACGTGACACTTGGTGCATGTGGTAGGTGTTTTGTTCTCTAACCCGGCTCGGTTTGACCACATCTACACGTTTGTGTTGGCAGATGGACCTGAAGCTTCAAGCTTCTGTCTTCGATGATTCTACTAAAGGATAACAACGCGGTACGATTCTCGAAAGCGTGCCAGCAGACACGGTCGACGGCCACCAACCTTGATGGGCCTTGGAGTTCGAGACCTCAGAATCCGAGAGTCCACAAATGGCCTGATCGATAAAGCAGCTCCGACATTCTATGTGAAGACATCGGGGTGTTTTGACAGAAAGACACGACTTCTTTTTCAGAATCAGACGAATGGAGGACGCGCTATAACAGGCACGCTGCTTCTTTCCTATTCATTTTCAAATTCAATCTCTGCGGCCGCTCTGGGTGTGTCAACTCTCGATATTTTTGGCTGACTAGCTGTCCTATGAACAGCTTACAAAGGAAGAGCGCTTTTCGAAATCCGTGGTGGAACGATGGAATCCTGATCTCGGAACCTTCTAGGATACGGCGGCCATGTCGAGTCCTTTCTTCCGACTCTGTCGTGGCGTCGTACTTGGAAGACTGACATCGTGTTCCTACTTCTGCACTCGCATCTTCATTGGGAACGACGCGTTTCGGCACAATCTACCCACCACTCCTCGAGCAATGGGATCTAAATGGCGGCAATGATGCATCTCGATTTGCCACAGCAATAACTGCAACTCCGTACTAAAAACTTGACTAAAGAGAAACACGGAAGCTTACTAGTGCCTGGCTAGCTGCGGACTAGGCGATCTTGTTGTTGGCGAATCATCACGCATAACAAGGAGGCATGCTTGGCTATGTGCGAGGAAGCTTAGGAGTAATAGAGCTGCGTGTCAACGTTATCTGACTGGCTACATCTCGCACGATAAAGGTCTAACTCCGGAGTTCATCTATCACTGGTCGCCATGTTTCTGGGCTCGGCTTATCCTCAATCTGACATTTGTTACTGTGGGCGAAATGGACAAGTCTTCCCTATGAACACCCTTTGGGTTCTTGTAGAAATGGATCGGGTCTGCGAACGGATGGCGGCTTTAGCGAGGCGTTCCTTGCGAACCTGGAATCTCGATGACCATATATAATCGACCAGGAAGGGGGTTAATGATTCCCTCAGCTAGCATCTAGCCCTTTCTTTCTTTCTTCGGGAAAAACGATGAAGGCCGTCTTTACTGCATTCCTTGCTGCCACTCTTTTGTTCTCTGTGGACTTTGCGGTCGCTGAACCGATTGACGCTGAAAAGCGCACCTTGTTCACCTGCAAAAAGAACTGCAAGTTCCCAGCTCACTCTGTCCCCGCCTGCAATTGGCTCAACCCTTGCAACTTTATTTGCAAGGACGGGTTCGTGTTCTCGTTCTGATTGTTCGTCACTTCTATTAACGTGTGTCTTTTCTAGCTATGTCCCAGACACGCTCTTTGGGGCTCCCAAGAAGTGTGTTTGCAAGTGGCCTTTCACTGAATGCAACGGCAAATGTGGCCTTCACAAGGCTTGCCCTAGCAAGGGTCACCACAAACGTGACCTCACTCCTGAGAACGCAAACTGCCCGACTGGATACACTGCTTGTGGAATCCTAGGAAGGCATTTGGGATCATGGGAGTGCATTGATACGCAAAAGGATCTCGAGAGTTGTAAGTGTTTTTTGTATGCGATTTAGGACGCTTATAAAACGTCAATCTTCTTATTTAGGCGGTGGATGCATGGTCTCGCTCGCCAACAGCGTCGACAACAGGCTGGGAGACGACTGCACTGCGATTCAAGGCGTAGACGACGTTGCGTGTGTTCAAGGACAGTGCAAGGTTCACAAGTGCATGGATGGTTATGAGATCAACGCTGCTGGAGATTCTTGCAACCCCGTTGAGAGGAAGAAGAATGTCTTTGCCGTGGCTGAGCAAGTCCTCGCGGCACAATTCGGTGGACAGTGATTTTGGAAGTCGGAAGACTTGGGCGATGACAGTGTGACGGCCTCCCCGTTCGACAGTTGAGAGTTGCTACTACTCACTATACCTCGTTCCTTCTTTGATGGATTTTACTCGGACCCTATGTGCTCTATTTCTAGTCTGTTATATGTATGTAGTTCTAAAGCTTCTTTTCTATACTGGAGAATATAGTTTACGTCGTTGCGGTTTCTAATACATCCACCCTGGCTTACTAAAAGCGAAGGTCAATCGGCACTGCTTCCGCAAATCATCATGCGTGGAGAACTCATCGGAGTCATTGCAAATGAACTTGGAGAAGGGTATGTTGGGATTCAGCTCAGATTCGCACTGGTTCGCCGAAGCTTTGTGCGGACCAGCGGCTTCAATCAAATTCCCGTCGACGGCATGATCCTTCAATTTAAAGACGCCCAACTTTCCCAGTATCAGAAACCTAGAGAATTTATCACGGAAGTGTTACAATAGCGTCAAGTAAGGGAAGTCCGAACAGATCGCCAGGGTGGTTTCCCAGCCGTTAATACTATTGTTCAAACTACGTTCAGTTAGTACGGTTTATTTCACAGCGATTTTCCGCTTCGATAGCGCTCTCCCCGGCGCTAGTGACAACATCGCAGTGTTGGTACAGGTACGCTCGTGAACATCTTAAGCCGTTCCAATCAAACACTTGAGTAGGAATACTGATCGCCTACTCTACGTGACATTTTGTGTATGGTAACAACTGAAGACAGAAACAAGATAGGTATCAATTGTTTCATAACATGGGGCGGAGGGTGTACATGGCAGGTATGGCGATACAGCTTCGACATGCATGGCAAACTTGAAGGAGTTGGGGATGAAGATACTTGACATCTTCAGAGTCAGTAAATAAGGGATCCAGCCCTTCCACGAGGTGCTCTGGCCTCGGTTGGGTGCCTTTGAGAACGGAGAATACGATCCGAATCTAAAATATCGATTGCTGTATCCGAACCAGGAGTCACACTGATCACATCGATGCTCATAGAGGCCCTCAGAATCAGCCGCCGCCGCCCTCTAAACCCACACAGAGACGACGGAGTGCTCGATTTGATACCAAGGGTCCACGTTGTGAGCATTCTAGACTTGGTCATGTGTCCCAAGTTCATTCCAGAGTAATGGGCTCAAGAGCTCAAGACTCCAAAGCTTCCGAAGAGCCAGTACAGCCAGCGTTCCGAAATGATGATCTTGTTTTTACGGACGCGTCGGAGTTACTATCAAGGTTTGCTTTCTCCTGACGCGACTTCGAAGTTCTGAAGCTCCAAAGTCGATAATATTATACACGCAGGTTCGACCAATAGGTATACACCCAACTGGACTAGCTTTGAATGATGTGCTGACAATTTGAGAGACACAGATGGCTTCGGAAACACCGCACCCGCCCGGCGGCCAACTGACCGATGAAGAAGCGATGGGGAGCAACTCCTTCTCTTGCTTGGTGGAGACGTGCATCGGGACAGATCCAGAGTCATTACGGGTATACGAGGCCACTTTCGGGGCGGTCCTTGCTTTGAAAGAGTCTTTGTCGGCCAATGTAATCGCTTCGATATACGCTCCGTATGAACTGTCGCCATATGATGTCGACAAAGTTTGCACACTTTTGCACACCTTCCTGGTGGATTACGAGCCCAAGAACCTCAATCGACCCATACGTCTTCTGGACACCGTCAAGCGAGACTTTCTCACCAAGACAGCGCCGTTAATGTACCGCTTGGACCTACAGAAACATCACTCCCAACTCTCCACGCTTCTTCTTGCGATCATTCATCGCGACCTCTCTCCTGACAAGGTGCCCATCCTGGGGTACACGGAAGAGGAGTGGGAAGAGTGGGATCCGACTGATATCGGGGACATACCCTTGCTTGACAATAAAGACGTTCCTGCACATCTCCGATATGCCTGTCAATTCATTTGCGAGCATACAACTGCGGTGGAACGCGAAAACGCCGGCACAGCCCAAGTTGCTTTTTTACATGAAGTTCTACTCTCTAAAGGACGATACGTGATGGAAATAACAGCATCGATAGGAAATGTAGTCAATATTGGCCCCTTGTGGAGTTGGCCACAGGTGAGTGCTAATCCCAGGAAAGTTCTTCGAAGCAAACGATATCGACTGTCATACCTAGGAAAATATCTGCGAACAGTCTGTGGAGACATCGCTGAAGCCCATGGCGAGCTCTATGCTCTCAGTTGCCGGCTTCCTGGAGGCTAGTCTGCGGAATGGAGAAGCCATGGAAATCGTCCAGGAAGCCATCTACCTCTACCGATCCATCGTCGCCATAACCAAAGATCTGAAGGACACGGAGAGACTGTGCCATTCCCTGCGGCTTTACGCAAGGATACTCTTCGCGATCGGACGCGACGCCGACTGCCTCGAAATTAGCATGGAGGCGCTCGATTTGGCTCGCCATATATCGTCGAAGAACGAAGGAGATTTTGATAGTACTCTGTCACTGCTCATGAGAACTGCGGCGGACTGTCTGGGGAAGAATGGCCGACAATCAGAGGCTCTTCAGCTCTGCAAGGAGGCAGTGGCAATTCAACGCAGACTGGTGGATAAAGACCCTACAAAATACGAATCCCACCTGGCTGGAGCTCTCCACGCATTGGCCGACCACTACGACAAGTGCAAGAAGTCCACAAAAGCTTGTAACGCAGTCGTGGAGGTGGTGGATATTTTCAAAAGGCTGATGGAAGTGCGCCCATCGGCGTCCATCAAATGCAAGTTGGCATCCGCTCTCCACAACCAGGCATTCTTTATTGCCAATCTGGGTCAGTTTGAGCGAGCTGTTCAACTTGGGTTGGAATCCCTTGCCATCCGACGCGAGATGGCTGAAATAAATCCAGTCAAGTACAACTCGCCACTTGGGAGTTGTCTCCACAACCTGGCCGTTGATTGTGGATATATTCAAGACACCCAGAGCTCAATCAGATTCAACGAAGAGGCCATCGCGATCAGGAGGAAGCTAGTCGCCAGGGACCCCGTCACATTCCCAGAGACCGCTCTTGCATGGTCTTTGAATAACCTTGCCGCGGACCTTGACGCATGTGGACGTACGGGCGAGTCGCTCGATCCAAGTAGGGAGGCGACCGAGATCCGGCGTCGGCTAGTAGCCACAGACCCAGCTACAATCCAACCCTTACTGGCCGACTCACTCTTAACCCACGCGCAGTATCTCATCAATATGGGCATATACGACGAAGCAGAGAAGTATGGATTTGACTCAATATCGGTTCGCCGCGAGCTTCAGGCCAACGCCTCCGACTACCTCATAGCCCAGAGCGAGACTGCCGACTGGACTTGCCATATTTCCACCAAGTTTGGCTCTGTTGGGCGCTACAAGCAAGGGCTTGCGTTTTCGCAGCAGGCCATTGACATATATCACCAGCTTCAGACTACATCCACTGACAACCAGTGGCGAAGGGTCGAGCGCCTTGCCGCACAGGCGTATCGCAATCATGGCTGGTTCTTGGCAGCATCCGGACAGTATGAGGCTGCCCTAGAGCCTATCGAAATGGCGCTTCAAATCTTTAATCGGCAAATTATTGGTGGGACAAGCCTGGGGCAAAGTCACTTGATGCTGCAGCTGACTCTGCGGTTATGCCAGATCAGACGAAAAAGAGCCTCTTCTTGACTTTGTGTTATGTACAATTAGCTAACATTCCGACGCATTACTGCTACATTTTGCAGTTTAACAAGTTATTTGCCTTCCTCAAGGCAAGGGGTAGCGTATTAGTGTTGTATGACGCATATATGACCCTGCTCCATTTAAGAGAAATAAAAACGGACATTTCAGTGACTCTTCTGACTTGTTGCGTCTCTCGGTCGGAGTTCAAATAAGTGACTCAGATCCGCTTGCTTCAGATCTTTGTCAATACAGGAAGCGGTGTAGACTACTATTACAATACGATCGACTGGACGCCCAAGTGGCATTTCCAAGAAACCTTTGCCATTGAGGTAAGCAAGCCTATTGCTAGGTTATTCAAGCTTCCATCGTTCAAGTTTCAACACCCACAGCCTAAGATTGCCGACCGCAGATTCTGCAAGCACGATATCCATTGTTCTTGGTTTCGCAAGTATCGAGGCGTGCTTGAGTTTGAACGATCTTTTGATTGCTTGACCTTTCCACTCAGGGTTTAATCAGGTATCGCCACAATCGCAATCGCAACCGAAAGATTCCACCCTCATCAGGCAGAAAGCCATCCCGATACTGGAAACAATATGATCGGTCCGGTCCTAAGCAATGGTTCAGAAGCCGAAGAACAAGAAATTGCACCTGTTTCCGTCTTCCTTACCCTTGCAGATTCTGGAGACCAATCGATGGGGCTGTATAAACTCGTCTTCGGGGCCATTGTGACTATCCGCGAAGCTATTTCCCCCAATGCGATCGCCGCGATATATCGTCCAGAGGGAGTGACCGCAAAGCAGATTGACAGAATTTGCACGCTTCTACAACCCCTGCTTCTCGGCTACAAACCAAGAAACCTTCACCAACCGATCGTGCTCAGGCGAGATTCTATTCGTACCTATCTCACCACCGAAGCGCCGTCCCCGTACCGCCTGGATCCTGAGGAGAGTCAATCGCTGCTTTCCAGACTTCTTTTGCTCGTTATCAAGCAAGATTGCAACGGCACTAACATTCCACTTCTCGGATATACAGAAGGCGATTGGGACATACTAGAAATTCCCAACACTCCGTTATTGACAAAACGAGATATTCCAGAACATTTGTGGTATGCATGCAGATATTTCGTGGAACACACCCTCGCTGTTCTTGCCAACTGTCGTGAAGGACCCCATACGTCCCTTCTTCATGACATCTTTCAGAATTTGCGACCACTGCTGGAAGCCTCGACCTCGCTCGGAAAGCTAGTTGACATAGTGCCATTGATGAAGCGGACAATGGTGAAGCAACTTCCATCTCAGCCCCCGTATGTTTGACCAAATTTTGTGCTAGGACTTGACTTGCATGAAGTCAGATTCAGAGCTAGCTTCTTTGAAGGTCTTAGCCCGGTCACTTCGTGATGTTGCTAGCTTTCTCGAAGAAGCCTGGCGAAGTGAAGAGGCACTTTCCATCATCCCAGAGGCCATTTCTATCTACCGTCACATCGTCTCCCTCACTGCCGACCCCTCCGACAGAGAACAGCTTGCGTTATGCTTGCGGCTCAATTGCATAGCATTATCTTCCCTCCACAAACATGCGGAGTGTCTCGCCACGAGCCAAGAAGGAGTGGGAATCGCACGTCTGTTGGCTGAGAAGGACCCCGACCAGTTCGAGGCAACATTTGCAGCCATGCTGCGGAACGTGGCCTACGCCCTATCGAAGAACCAGATGACGGAAGTCGCTGTCCAAAGAACTGAAGAAGCGGTGGAAATACATCGTAGATTGTCTGAAAAAGACCCCAAGAAGTACGACGTGCACCTTGCTGCATCACTCCACAGCCTCGCCGACCACTACGACTCGTGCAAACGCCACGATGAAGCCCTCAAGACGGTACAAGAGGCCGTAGGTATCCTTCGCAGAGTTGTTGAAGAACGTCCCATTGCGGCCCTGAGGTCGAGGCTTGCTACATCTCTCCACAACAACGCGTTTTTCCTCGACAACAAGGAGTTCTACCATGAAGCATTGGTTCTCATACACGAGGGCCTCGAAATCCGGCGAGAGATAGCAGGGCAGAATCCGACCAAATCGGAATACCAGGCCGACCTTGCCTGGTCGCTCCACAACCTGGGTGCAAACCTTGGTTCCAGGGGCCGTCATAGAGAAGCCATTGGACATTACGAGGAGGCTAATGCGATACGAAGGAAGTTGATGGCGACAGAGTCAGTCACGTATCTGGAAGACGAGCTTGCGTGGTCCTTGCACAACCTTGCTGGGGATTTGAGCTCCTGCGACCGCAACGCCGAAGCCCTTGCCACAGGGACGGAAGCCATCGAGATACGGCGGCGACTAGAGGCGAGGGAGCCGATCACGTACGGATCCCAACTCTCCGACTCACTTTTACTTCACTCCTCGCTCCTTGAAAAATTGGGTCGAACGGAGGAAGCCGTGAAATACGACCAAGAAGCCATTTCGGTGCTGCGACGCCGAGCATCTTTGGCACAAGGAAAAGAGGGGCACCCTTTCCAGAGTGATATAGGTTCCAGCTGTTATCACCTTGCGCGGAAGCTAGCTTCTTGCAATCGGTTTGACGACGCACGGAAGACGGTGGAGGAAGCGATGGATATATATCGCCGACTGATGGCTATGCCGGATTATCCGACCGACCGAGTGTGGAACTTGGAGAGTGACCTCGCCTGTTGCCTTCGTGACCATGCCTGGTACCTCGTCGCGTTGAACGAGTACGAATCAGCAGTCGAGCCGAGACAGCAGTCTATTGAGACGTTCCTAAGACTGAGGGCACGAAACTTCAACGAAACCGACTACCAAACGGACATTACCATGTTGGATTTACTCGAGTGGGTGCGGAAGCGTAGGGTGCAGAAACTGAATTTGTGGGAAACGGTATGGAACTCGTGCCCATCCTTGTGAAAGTCTGGAACTGACGCTTTTCCACAGGTTGGCGAACAGGACTGCTGTCAATCGGTGACCCGAGTTGGGATTCGTTCGAACGGTAGCCGTGGTTCGGATTCTGGCTCAGTTTCAATGCCACGGGACCAGCCAAAGGGGACTTGGTTAGATAAAAGTTCTCGTGAAGGGGTCTAGACAAGTGGAGCACTATTCCCCGACCACCAGCTGGCATCGACTTCCCTCAAACTCGTCTCTGATAAATGACACCGAGCCACTCGGGGAATCCTGGGCTCAACACTTCAGGGATGGACATGCCTGATCGATATGCAATTATGAGATAGACAATGGACAGATGGAATCTTTTTAGAATGCTTCTGGGGTTCTGCGGGAGAGAAACAGCATTTGAGATCAGGAAGTGGAGGTGTTGGCGCGATGGTTTAGATTCACTGCAACTGACATTGATTTGCTGGACCCTTTTTATTTATCATCCTGCCTTCGTATCAGCGGACTCAGTCCGCAGATCGTCGTGCTACTATGTCGCATTGTCGATATCTCTCGAGGTAAGCAGATATGGGTTGATGCCGAAGATGGATATCATCTACCCCGATTGAGCCTTTAAAACCCACAAGGGAGTGAGTCATCGACTATAATAAATGCTTGGATTAATGATGAGAAAACGAAACATGGATTGAGGAGACGAACCCTTCAACGTGGCCAGTCGAGAGCATCCAAGACACACACAGTCTACTGAGTCTACCAGACTTTCCAGATGACGTCGCTCATCCTCCCTTCCAGCAGTACAAATGAGGCCTGCGATATCCCGCAGGCGCTTTGGACATCCACCTTGCAGAACTGATGGACCCGTTGTTGATTTCACGCCGCGGGCGAGGACAACCCGAATGAGATCCTCTAAATGCAGGTCATCTGACTCCAGATGGAGGACCATAAGGGAAGGACAAAGCCATTGGAGCTCATGTCCATCAGGACCGGCGCCGAAGCCACTAGTCGCGCTGCTAGAGTCTGGACTCGGAGCCATCGCGGATCGCGTCGAAAGCGCCTCAGCGAGGCTTTTGCTGCTGTCCACCTCCTCTATGTCTTCTAAGATTAGGCGGACGAGGTTGGGAAGGCGTGCAAGGAAACGTGCGAGGTAGGGGATGTCCGAAGATCTTATGGACGCGGCGAATTTGAGGGTGTGGAGCTTCGTGGGTGTGAATTGGGGGTCGGACCATTGGGAGAAGAAAGGAGAGAGGGTGTAGATTGCGGGATCGTAGTTATATGAGCGGTAATAGAAACGTTCGATTGTGAGTGATTGAAGGGCGGGGGCTCGGACAGAGGCGAGGACTGTGCCGGTGTATTTGAGCCAGGACGTTTCAAGTGTGGTAAGATGGGGCAGGGTCACTATCCGTGCGCTGGGCTGGAACTTCTTTGGATGGATATTCAAAAGCCTCAGTGTTTGGACGTTGGGGACCAAGGAGAGGATGCCTAGAATATCTTCGATTTCGAACTTTTCGCTCTCTCGTGAAATGAAGGAAAGGGACGTGATTGCGGAGGAAAGTAAGGGTAGCATGCTTGGCTTGTCCATAAATTCTGTCGTGAGCCTTCGAAGACGCGTCTTTTGGCGGTGTATTTGTTGGGACCCGCCGTGTAGTGCCACGTCAGGGGATACATTGCTTCGGCGCTTTGCTGAGAGTGCCAACTCTTCTAGATTTGGGTAATCCTCGGGCCACGAGCGTTGATTGAATACGGAGAAAGGAACGCTTGCACTAATCCAGTTCTGGGAGAGTTGTAGGAGGCGGTCAACTGTTCCACGGCTCCTTTTTGTCCACTGCCCAACAGCAGGTGCCATGAAGATTGTCAAAGGGGCAGACTTTGCATGCGAGATTTGTGAGTTGACGAGCTCGAGGTTGGGCCGTCTATCGAGGTCGATAATACCCCATAGTCTAGGCGTGGTAGAAGCGATGATGTTCCATGATTTGCAGACTTGACAGATGGGAGGGAGAAATTTGATGCCCCAGGCTGTAATTCCTAGCTCGAAAGTAAGAGCAAGAGTTTCTGGAGGGATTTCGTTGACGTGCATGATTAGGTGGCACTAGGCTATGGGCGGAGAAGATGGAAGATGAATTGCTGAACGGTTTCAAGCACTGTTATGGAGACTTTAAAGCGCGACTGGAACCCATAAACTTGGGCCCAAGATGTTGATACTAGTCCCTTGAAGTCTTGTGCGGCGTCCTAGTACAGACTTCGAGTCAACGTGAGCTTGGAAGACATCGTCTGCCCCGGTACCGTACAGGCAGAATGCCGAGAGCCAAGCCCAGGGTGAGGGCCAGCGAGTGCCGTTCGAGTCACATTGAGCCATATAAAATCACTATTTACTACCCACCAGCCTTCAAGTCCGTCGAAACGATTTGAGGATCCGCATTGCTATTGAATGTTGTCATCCTTGACTGACTGGGTTTCTGCGAGTGTTTGGATGCAAGTTTGAGACGAGGAACCGTCATCAGAAGTTCTCACCCAGCCTAGGTGAGCGAGTGTGGCGACCTCAGATTGATCCCTGGCCAAATTAAACCTTGGCATTGGTGGCGTTAGTACCAGGTTCAAACAAGCTTGAACTTGAACAATCCACTACATTCCGCAGGTGCGGAAAGAGGAACTGAAGAGTCAGTCTCCAGCTTGCAAGGCGATTCATATATTGTCAGGGTAGCAAGGCCAGCACCCACTAGATCGTGACTCCAGCGAAAACATCTGTTCGCAAGGAAAGCCCCTGAAAGCCCAGAACCTGAGTCCCGTTCTTTATAAAGCTATCAACTTGGAGGCCCTCCAGGTCATGGTGGATGATCGATGATCGATGAATGGTGCCGTCATGGCGGTGGTGTGAGGTGAGGAAACGATAACACTTTATTTTTCAGCTGGCTGGCTGCTCAGTGCTGTGGTGAAGTTGCGTCACAGTCAATTACGCACATTTTCTCTGCCGTTCCGAAAATCGAAAACGGCCCGACCTCAGTCGTTTTAAACATGTGCCGCCAATCGCGCCTAAACCATTTTCAAGTGAAAAACTCCCAGTTCCCCAAAGGGAATTTCACCTACGAATTCCTAGGACCTTTGTCGGGTTTGCCCGTCATTTATGCTCTCTATGAACGTACCTTTTCACCAGAGGCAATCGACAGAAATCTGGAGGGGATTTGGAGGAGTACAAATGGTTCTGTGTACGGAACGATAACACTGCCAAGCGAACTTGGATAAATTGATCGTGTGCCTGTAACAAAAGGGGAAAATGTCAGGTATCCAAACGAGAAAAGGGAAGATAAGACCCCAAAAAGCTCTTATATCGTTTCGGATATCTCTGTTCACCGTCTCTTGACAACCCCCGCCCCATTTACCCCTCTCGCAGTGGGTTTACTACTCGCAGTCTGACCCTGTTCGAATAGGTCGACTGCTTCAAATTTCACCATGTCTTTCTTTGCAAGCAAAGTGACAAAGATCAACGACGTTGTAAGTCCAAGCTAGTATTTTTCTTGTGAACGTCTTTCAAATCCGTTTTCCCCAGGTCGCGAAGAGCGCCGTTGGTCGATGGTTCAAGTTGGAAGGGTCTGGCGCGAAGAAGGAGCGCGTGGGATCGCGCTTCATGGTGAGCTGCACCTCTGACACAAACCGTCATGATCACTCAGGGAAGACCTGCCAAATGTTCAGACAGAGATTCGTGCTGGAATCACAACATGGGTATGTGCCTAGCACTGCAGTGGGAGCTCTTCTAAAGCTCAGAATACTTCGTTTCAGGCGGCCATGGCTTACATCGTGCGTTTTGCGTTGGTGAAGCACCACCACTTTGAAACCTGAACTTGGACGCAGATTTCGGTCAACGCTTCTATTATTTCGGATTCGGGAGGAACCTGTGTGTGTCCTACGAACGACGCCTGCTTGAACAATGAGGAATACAGCATTTGCGTCAACGAAGTCCGAAACAACCTCATCACCTCCACTGCAGCCATCTCCGCACTCTCCAGCTGCCTCATGGGTTTGCTGGCCAATTTACCTGTGGGGTTGGCCCCTGGTCTTGGTCTCAATGCCTACGTGAGCCTCACCTGCCTCCTTTTACTTTCAATTCTGCTTCGTTGCTGACCATTTCGCTGTTCCCCCTCCACTCTAGTTCGCATACTCCGTGGTTGGGTTCCACGGCACTGGACTTATCAGCTACCGAGAGGCCCTATCTGCAGTGTTCCTGGAAGGGTGAGTGCCTTCTAATGCTTCCATGTTTCCCTTCTGGCGTTAGATTGTGAACGGTCCCTGTCCATGCGGTTACGACGTATCTTATCTTCTTATCCCATCCATGCCGTACTGCCAGTAGCAAATTAACTAACACTCGATTCAGGTGGATCTTCTTGATCCTATCGCTTCTAGGGCTGCGTCAATGGCTTGTTCGTATCATGCCTCAATCGCTGGTTCTCGCCGTTGGCGCTGGTATCGGTCTCTTTATTGCGTACGTATCTATTTATATTGGCGGACCGGAGACCATCATCTGACGACCCCTTTCTTGTAAAGTTTCATTGGTTTGTGTGAGTATAGGCTTATCGGGTGGGTGCCTCAGTGCGTGGCGTCCTGACCTGGGTATTCCTTCTTTAGCTCCAAGTGGATTGGGCGTGATTGGAGGCGACACCATCAACCTCGTCTCACTAGGAGGCTGCTTGCCGAAAGGTCCGTACTAGCCAGCCACGTTAGTTTTTCATCGATTTAACCTACCTGCAGACTATGCCGTTGCTGGCACTGGACCGGATGCGGAGACTCTCGCAAACTACTGCACAGGCGGCCAGCTGCGCAACCCAACGATGTGGCTTGGTGTTTTCGTTGGAGGGTGGGTCGAACGTTTTGACTGGTTTACTTGCAGTTTGCTGACGTTGTGTGTTTGCAGTATCTTCACCTGCTTGCTGATGATGTACCGATTCCGTGGAGCTATCCTTATGGGCATCCTTTTGGTGGCTATCATCTCCTGGCCCCGACCCACAGTCGTCACCTACTTCCCACATACCACGGAAGGCAATGCCATGTTTGATTATTTCAAGCAGGTTGTGATTTTCCAGCCTCTTGATAAGATTGGGAATGTTATCGATGTGCGTCTGTTGGTCTACTGTGGGGGCTTGGCTTTCTGACGCTTGTTGCAGTATAACTATAGTTCTGGCCATGTTTGGTACGCCCTCATTACCTTCCTGTATGTTGATATCCTCGGTAAGTTGCTTGCTTTTGTGTTCTGCATGGTTGCTTATCCTTGCATAGATACCACTGGGTTAGTTCTTTTGTTTCCAGTCCTCGCCAGAACCTAACATCCGTGTAGTACCCTTTACTCGATGGCCAAGTTCGCTGGCCTCCGGGATCCCGAGACTTTGGACTTTGAGAACTCGACGATCGCGTACTGCGTTGATGCATTCTGCATCTCGATGGGTGCTCTTATGGGTACGAGTCCTGTGACTGCATACGTGGAGAGTGCTACCGGTATTTCTGGTGCGTTGTTTGCTTCGGTTCTGACGCTTGGATAGGAGTTGATGGGAGTTGAATGTATAGAGGGAGGAAAGACTGGGTTGACTGCGATTGCCACTGGATTTATGTTCTTCGTGTCGATCTTTTTCGCCCCCATCTTCGCTTCGATCCCGCCCTGGGCTACCGGTGGTGCCCTCACGATTGTTGGCTCGATGATGATTCGCAAGTAAGTTTCTGGGTGCCTTGTGGTATGGGGAGGGGCGCTGAACATGTTTTTCTAGCGTCCTCGATATCAACTGGGATTACTTGGGAGACTCTATCCCTGCGTTCTTGACTATTCTTCTTATTCCTTTGACGTACAAGTGAGTATACCGATCTGAGCTTGTTGGATGAGCGATGACTGACGGTTTGGGGTATATAGCATTGCGTATGGAGTCATTGCGGGCATCATGTCGTTCATAATCTTGAATGGGGTTCCTCTTGCTCTGAGGAAGATTAGCAAGGGCCGGATTATTCCTGGAAACTACGACGATTCGGAGCCGTGGATTATCCCTCCTGGAAGCATTGTTCCTTATTGGATGTAAGTGCATTGGCTGCATTTCCTGCGTCGGGTTCTGACGGTCGTTGTGTGATGTAGACGCAAGTCTATCAGCTACGTCAAGAAGACCAAGCCGAGCCCTGAGCTCCCTGTGAGCGATAGCAAGTCGAGTACGGACGAGAAGGTGTCGGTGCCGGATCACCCAGCTCCTGAGGGCGGGGTACCTGCCACCAAGGCTGACTAGCCGACTTGTTTTGGTCAACACCGACCCTCAGCGGGGGTAATTTTAATGACGAGGATCTTGTCATGATTGTACGATTTGCATTGTTATAATTACGGATTGCGGCAGACTATTATTTACTATACTATGTACATAGCGCAACTTGCTGGTGGTTCGATTTTCATTTGTTTTACTAATTGCTTGTGCTTCCTTTGGTTCATGCCAGCTCTGATACGGGGCTCTGGGGGATGGGGCACGAGGCTGGGTCAAACTACCGCTTTGGTTCTGTTGCGTACATAAATAACATAACTCCTATTGATTCTGCAGCTTGAATTTTCGTGGGGCAAATTTGGCGACTGTTTCGCCCGTTTTGGTGTGTGGTACGAGGTTGTACGTATACGTAACGGGATGTCTGTTATTGGTGGCGATGTGGGTGGGCGATGATCTCGACGCCGCTCGGTGGTTGTATAGTGGGCGCATTTGCGGGCGCTGGGGGTGGGCTTTACTGGAGAGTTGAGGCTGTATACGAGCTGTTTATGATGGTATTTTCCTAGGAGCCTTATTCTTTAAGTTTCGTGTTCAGAATAGGAGGTAATTACGGGCAAGCCGAGACTGGCAAAGGACCTAGGTACCGGCGGGTGAGACGGCTTGCCGGCGGTGAGGCTCAGTAAGCTTTATCGTGACTTTATTCTTCCACCCACGCAACACTAGCTGACACCGTTGGCTGTCTTTTCTCGCTCTAATGGAAGACAAGCGGAAATATTAATATTAGCAGACATTGCTGTTGTTATGTGCTCTGGATCGCGTTTGTGGTGCGACTGGTGGTGCTTGTTATATGCAGTGTCGTATCATATCCTGGACTCGCTACTGAATCTGGACCTCATAATGTAGACAAAATCGTTATGATATCTTTGAATAAGCCTCTCGCCTTGTCAGAGACCAGCAAAGACCTGGCCAGACCTTGACGCGACGCGAAATAGGTTGGGACGTGTCTAAGCGAGGGCCGAAAGGGGTAATTTGATGTGTCCTCACGCCATTTTGATTTTTTGTAAAGTGGGGTGTTTTTTTGACGGTGCAACATAAATAACTGCCACGGTTGCGGTGGATTTGTTCCCAGACTAAGTTCTGCAGCTCCCCCCACCACCTCCTCCTCCAACCCTCCTCGTCGTCGCCGTTGCACAGCCAGGCGCATTTCACCCACAACGAGTTAACGAGCTACACATCATCAGCATTGGTGGTGGACGATCGCGGACATGACGTTCAATGCGACTATCCCGCTCTATGATTCCATGTACCCCGCGACCGACTTTTCGTCGTTGTCGTGGCTTGAACAGCAATGGGTTGCGTGGTATGTCAGGATTGGGAGCCCCATTCTGGCTACTAGCATCATGAGCTTTTTGCTCCATGAAGTACGTGTATTCCCAACTCTTTTCCGTTTTCTTGAAATCTAACGGGATTGTGTTGCCAGTTTGTGTACTTTGGACGTGCCATTCCCTGGATTATCATTGACTCGATGCCATACTTCCGCAAGTGGAAGCTGCAACCGAAGAAGGTGCCAACCGCGGCGGAGCAGTGGGAGTGCACCAAGCAGGTTTTGATTTCGCATTTTACGATTGAACTTCCCTTGGTGAGTCGCTCTGGGACGTAGTGCAGATGATTCAGACTGACGTTTGTTCTGTCGCGTAGATCGGGCTGTTCCAACCTACCGCTGAGGCACTCGGCATGAAGACTTATCATGTTCCTTTCCCCGCCTGGCAAACCATGATTCCTCAGATATTCCTGTTCTTCTGCTTTGAAGACTTTTTCCACTTTGTTGGTATGTATTGCTACGCTTTTCGGGCATTCAGAACAACCCTGACGTGTAAATGGTTCGACAGCGCATCAGGCGTTGCACTATGGACCCCTCTACAGACATATTCACAAGATCCATCACAAGTATTCGGCTCCCTTCGGCTTGGCTGCCGAGTATGCTCATCCTGCTGAGGTCTTCATTTTGGGAGCTGGCACGATCTTGGGCCCCTTGATCTACTGCTACTTCACCACCAACCTCCACATCTTTACTGTTTACATCTGGATCGTCCTCCGTCTCTTCCAGGCCATTGACGCACACAGCGGTTATGGTGCGTCTACTCTCCAGGTTTCGTATATGACAGCCTTCTAACCTCTGTCTCCAGACTTCCCATGGTCGCTGCACAACATCATTCCCTTCTGGTCTGGCGCTGAACACCACGACTTCCACCATATGGCTTTCACCAACAACTTCTCGACCTCTTTCCGTTGGTGGGACATGATTTGCGGCACTGACACCAAGTACCGTGAATACCGTGCCAAGGTTCGCGCTGCCAAGGAAGCCATGAAGAATGCCTCTGAGGATGACGTGAAGATCCTTGAGCAGAAACTCATGGATGAGGTTGAGGCAGAGGGAATCCGCGCAGAGGCCGAGGCCGAGCGGGGCGGTCCCATCGAAAAGACTGTCAAGGTCCAGTAGGTATACCTAGAGCAATAGTACATAATTAGACATCTTAATATTAATCCATGGATCTTACTATTGGGCCTTGTACTGCTCAGTGCGGCATGCGATATACTTGAGCGACGTGTATGAATCCTCAAAACACTTGCGAGTGGCGAGGGTCGAAGGCAAGCGCTCGGGTATTTCGGGCCGCGATATGGCCTCATCATTGAGGTCTCCCCGCAACCTTTCTCCTCCAACCGCCATCAACCAGCCATGAATCAGTTCCAGAAGGCCTTTCACAGCAAGATCCAGATACTGGCGTCGCTGAACGAGAGCATCGTCAACAGCCACTTTCCAAACGGGTCCAACCATCCCTCATTGTGCTCGACGCCGTCGCGGGGTTTGAAGAAACCAGGCTCATTAGAGGCAGGGCCGACGACAACGACAGGGTCCAGTGCATCAGCCGGCAATCAGGAGACAGCAGCAATGGTCGAAACGGCGTCGGAAAGGGGCCTTCCCAGAATATATCCCAAGTTGCCACTCGAAGTCCTGGAACTGGTGTTCAGCGACCTTTCAAAGCCGGAGCTGATACCGGTCCTGCAGAGCAACCGATCTCTGTACTCTGTTGCCATCCGGCTCTTCTACCGAGTGCTGGTGGAGAACGACGCGGCTCGTTGTGTGGCACTCGTCAAGAGGGTGCTTGCTATGCCGGCGTTGTACCCGCACGTACGCGTGGTGGAATTCAATCTCTCAACGGTGGAAGCGTTGACGGGCAACTTTTACCGCCTCCTGCAGCGCTTCCTGCGGTGTCTGAGTGGGCTGACGTCTCTGACGCTGGATCTGCCCAAGGTCAACTCTCCGGTGTGGATATTTGATGGGTGCAGGTTCTCGTTGAGGGTGCTGTCGACGAGCATGCAGTGTTCCGGACCGTTGGCCAAATTCCTCGACTCACAATCCAACATCCGGACGCTTACGCTTCGCGGGTTTCAGAGCGATGCGTTGCAGGCCATCCCCCTGTTTGGGCTGGACATTGCGAACAACCCGAGTTTGTTGTTTACGCCGAGGAGGAATTTTGATGATTTTGTGCTGCAGCCGGCAAGTTTGCCGAAGCTGACGAGCTTTAATGCGATCCATGCGGGTCCGCCTGTGGTCGCGACTGTGGCGAGGGGGAGGCCGTTGACGATCGCATCGGTGCCGCTGTTTTCGTCGAGTGCGTTGGCTTCGCTGGATGCGCTGAATGGGAGCAGTGCGCAGTTGAAGAGGTTGAGTGTGATCAGCTTTGATCCTGAGGCGCCCGCCTTTATATTTGAAGAGGTGGCGAAACGGTTTCCGTCTCTGGAAGCCCTGCATATTGTGGTTTTGCTTGCTGAATTCACACCTGTACGTCCGTGTGGTTTTAACTTTCTGTCCTGACATCATTGCTGATAATGATCTTGCGGTTCGTTAGGGGCTGCTCTTAGCGGCGTGTCCGCATCTGCAGGTGTTTAAGAAGCTAAAGGCGAGTTTTTCTATGGCGCGTGAGTTTGCAGGCTGGTGTTGACCTTGGTGTGGTATTAGTATATTACTTGTGTGGCGACGTCCCCGGAATCGTCGAGTCTCTTGGAAGAGCAGGAGATTGCACAGAAGTGGCATCAGCATTGTCCATCGCTGCAGACGATCATACTGCCCAAAGGAAGGGTGTGGTTTCAGGCAAATGCGGCGCCCCCGAAGAGGGGGAGGGCATGGACATGCTTTGACGAGGATGAAGATAACCACGAGTGTAAGCGCGTGTTGTACTTTGTTTGTTTTTGGTAGGGTGCTGATTTTCGTTTGTGCACTAGGAAGGGGAACGTGATTGGAAAGGGTCGGGGGATGAGAAGGTGGCTTCATGAGTCTGTAATCGGCGTGTTTCGTTGGGTGAGGTTTCAGCTGGCTTGTTGGATCTTCACTCGTTCCTAACGGATGGACATTCTACAGTACTTGTGCTGGACGCACTTTGTCTGTGGGCTGGAATCAGACATTGAATGATCATTCATCAAGCTACTCTTTGTCGTCGACGAGTAATCGCACCGGAGTTTCTAGCAGCTCACTCTTTTGTCGCTTTCACTCCTCCCTACTTGCCGTCACAATCAAGTACTTGGACTTGCACCCGCATCGTTATCATTCGACGATCACCCGACTCCCTGACCATTCGATCCGATAAGATTGGTACTTGTACCATTCTTCCATCGAGGCCACGCTCTTTGCATTTTCATTTCCTCATACATGCTACCTACTGTTTGTTCTGAGCCTGTCTAAGCACTAGCTTGTGCTTTTTTCGTTTGTGGAGAGTTGGTTGTTTGGAGGGTGTGCCTACATATAGATGGCTTGTAGAGTAAATAAATCTACGTGGACTACTGCGCTGTACTACATAGGTAGGAGTGGGCTGCGATGATGATCTTATCTTATCTTATCTTTATCTCCAGGGTTGGATGATATCATCAAGGACTCTCGGATCCATTGATCGGCCAAGATCAATCCTCTTCGACATCTACCGCGACCACAGGGGTCGTTGTTGTGCCATATAACTCGACGTCTATTCCGGAAGACATACAAGGACCGCTCAGTATGTCGACTGGCCTTGAAGAAGATTTGGAGTCACTTGCTCTGCAAGACAAGCTCCATGTTTTCGACATTCATACAGAGCACAATCTCTATCCGCCTTTGGATAACCTTCCGAGGCTCAGCGATGGTGTCAAGGACTTTTTGAGGGGTCAGGGAGAGGTGTGTTATACATCATGCTAGAATTATGGATAGCAGCTCTGAAATTCTGACCTTTCAGGAACCTGAAACCGTCTTGAGACGACCTGCGCTCAACAAGACTTCAACGGATAGCACGTTTCCATACGCAGATTATTTCATTTCGTGAGTTATTCTTTGTGCCACTGCAGGCTTATGCTTTGAGCAATGCTCAAACTATCTCCAAAGATCGTCGCATAATACGTATCTGCTGTCTGCACAGGTATTGGGAAAGTCGTCTGCGGAGGCGTACACGCATGTTCTCGAACGCGGGTGCCGGTGTGTAGGTGAGTGTGGGCGTGGCTCCAGCCAAACGTACTGCCTTGCTAAACCTTATCCTTATCCTCCAGAAATTGACGTCTGGCCTTCATCCAACGGCCCAGTCGTCAACCACGGTTACACGCTCTCAAGCAGCGTGCCATTCGTGAACGTCTGCAGAGCGATCGGGGCATACATCGACAGGACGTACGGATCGTACAAACCGGCTGGGAGCCTCTACAGCAAGAACTACCAGCCGGTCTACCTTGGGTCTAGCAACAAGACTGCGCGGCCTACGCCTCCGTCCAGGAAAGCTACCGCCGATTCGTCAATCCTCGACTTTCCGGTGTTCATCTCGCTGGAGTGCCATGTGCCGCCGTCTGGCCAGCTTGAGCTCGTTCGGATCATGCGGGAAGCGTTTGGGGCGCGGCTAGTTGAGGGCCCGTTGGAGGGTATTGATGATGATCAAGTCTCGCCGAGAGATTTGAGGGGGAGGGTTGTTGTCATGGTGGAGTATTATCCGCCGCTTGGGGCTCAGCTGCTCGCTCGCACTGGCACCAGTGGATCTGCGGATCTGGATGTTGGAGATGATGATGGGGATTCGGTGTCTGTAAAGTCAAAGCAGAAGAAGGAGAAGAAGTCGTGGTGGAAGTGGGGTGCTAAGGATGCGGATTCGGACGAGGATGACGATGGGGCGGTGTCGAGTGAGGATGAGGAGACACGGTCGTTTGATGATGGTGGGGATGATGAGGGGACACTGTGGCCTGGACGCAGGGGGAAGAGGCAGGATGAGGAGGAGGATGGAGAGAGGCCCAAGTGCGATAAGATCGCGGACGAGCTTGCTGCTCTTGGCTATTATGCTCGCAGCTTAAAGCCCGGAAAGGGGTGGTTAGGTCAAAGTAAGCTTTCTTAGCGTGTCCGTGTTGAGTTGCGTTTTAACATTTTCCGTGTGTTTACAGCCTTCACTGAGCCTCGACACGTCTTGATTAACATTTCGGAGTCTGCTTGCTCTCGTCTCCTTACAGCGGTAGCGGAGCACGCTTCGGGTGTGCATCAACACGACGATGATCACGTTCCTCACGAGCATCGTCATTCCCATGTCCTTCATTTGCCTTCGCCGCTTGCTTCGCTTGTACACCACGCCTCCTATCACCTGCGTCGCATCTATCCCAAGGGAACCCGTATCTCCTCGACCAACCTTGACCCTTCTCAATTTTGGAGAACGGGATCCCAGGTCGTGTCACTTAATTGGCAGAGATATGATCGTGGAATGCAGATGCACGAAGGCTTGTTTGTTGGCACGCCTGGTTGGGTTCTCAAGCCGAGTATCTTGCGCCGGTCACCCGAGGGGTATGCGCCCCCAGCGCCAGCCAAAATCAAGTTAAAGGGACAGATCATTGGAGCTTCATCTGGTACGTTATGCTCACCAATCTAAAGCTTGGAAATCAGAAACTGACTTTTGACTTGTTGCAGTCCCGGCACCGAATCGTAAACAGGGAAAGTCGTTCCATACGTATCTCAAGGTGGAGCTGTACTATCATCGCGATACCACACCTTCGTTGTTCGATCGTGCCAAGGATAAATTGGCGGGAGAGGGTGAAGATGTGGAAATCGCTGGCAAGACCTCGTTGGAGGAGATCAAGCTGAAGTGGAGGACCAAGTCGATCAAGGTCAGCCATACACCTGGTCGAGGCGCGGACGCGCTTTGGAATGAGAGCTTTGAATTGGAATACGAGACAGATGAATTGGCGTTCATAAGGTATGTGCACTTTTGATTTTGTTAGAGGTGCAGGTCATAATGGAGTTGTATAGGTTGTTGATCTATGAAGACGAGCTTGGGAAGGATGATCGTGTGGTATCATTCTGCTCTCCGGTAGATCGATTGGTTACAGACCAATTCGTTGCCGTTAGGATGTTGAACGCGAAGGGGAAGGATGTCGGTGCAACTGCTCTGGTGAAGTTTACTCTGGAGAAGCAGAATTAAGGGTCGATCTAGCTTAAGTATATCAAGATGGACGCTTAAACTTATAAATGTAGTTTTAGAGTGCTTAAAACCCTATCCTCAAATGCAAATTTAATGCAGGAACGTGCCTAATTTTGCATACGTCATTCTATGTGGAGTAGGTATAAAGAACGTTTGAGGGCCAATAAGCTCGAGTAACCTTTTCTCTCCCTTCACCGACTCTAGATGTGTTCTTGCATTTCAGGTATGTGAAGCCAGACCCAATGGTTTGAATCGTTCTGAATACGATTCCAGGGATTTTCGGATGTATAGGATCGTGTCTTGTGGCCATCGTCGATGCGATTTCAGATTGTTTGCAATGCATTGTTGGATGTGAGTCCTAGTTGTCAAAACACCTATTACTCTCGGAAGTATGTTTATTCTATGATCGCGTCTAGCCACTGCTGACTGCCTGGCCTCGGTTGTGGATTGCCTGACCTGTGGATGTTTTCGGAGGTGCGGGTTGTTACACCAGAGTGATACGCATTGCCTGATCGCATTCTCAAGTACTTTACTAAATGACAAATTGCCACCAACCGACCCGGTTCGGGGCCGGAGGGGTACGACGAGGGACGGGTCAGCAGCGGGTCGATGGCGTAGTTGGTTATCGCATCTGTCTAACACACAGAAGGTCACAAGTTCGATCCTTGTTCGACTCATTCTTTTGTCCTTCATGCAGGAACAATGAGGCTTATCGTCCTTCCATGACAGTTAGGGACTGGAATAATAATATTTTGGAAATTCTACCAAATATTTTACCCCTCCACGCCTCTGGACCTTGCGGAGGCGACTTCGCATAATCTTGGGCCGGTTCAATGGTCTAGTGGTTATGATTTCTGTCTTACACACAGAAGGTCTCCAGTTCGATCCTGGGTTGAACCAACTTTTTCTCCGTCCTCTTTCGAGTTCTCTACGAGCCAACATAACTTTCTGTTTTTGAGGGTATTTAGAAATAGGTAATTAGGGCTACATTCAACGGTACAATGGAAAGAGAGATGCTACATCTGAAGGGGTATTACGAGTACTTGCTAATTTAGACGGAAATGAATTACAATGATGGCACAGAGTCCAGTTTAGCTATCGATTCAGAATGCCCTGCCCTTCCCTTTGTCGATCTTTGGTGCTGGTGCTTCTTCCTCTTCTTCCTCCTCCTCCTCAGCATCGT